>PVIR01009178.1:0-44173 GCA_004026965.1 Petromus typicus | reverse complement strand
TACTGGAAATATTCTATTTTTGCTCCCCACATGATATCAGTGCATTAATCTATATTCTCTTAAGTATTGCAATAAGATCAAAAGTCATTATCAATTTTTCTTTAAGGAAGTTTAGCTTCCAGTTAAAACTAATAAATACCAATTCAAGGCACTGATTTTTCTGAACAAGTTGGTACCCCTCACATTATAACAGTCTGCCTACTTACTAGATATTGGAGTTTTCCTCAAAAAATGGATATGAACATCACTGTGTGACTAAAGAAACCACATTATTTTTACAGTAGAAGAATTGCTAAGCTTTTGCCTCTTTTTTTGATTAATTTCATGCCTGACTCAGTCAGAGATTAGGCCTTGACACAAGTTATAATTAAATATTGAAATCATGAAGTGCAAGAATGTTTAATTTTTAAAATATGAGTTTTAATTTACCTCATACAGAGAATAGCTCTGGTCACCTGCAGAGATGCATTACACACTACATTGCCTAATATAGGATGCCTGAATAAGACTGAGCATACAGTTAAAGTAAACTAATGCAATTTACTGAACAGCAGTCAAATATTTATCCAGTTGATGAAGCAGACTTTATGTGAAACTCAGACAATAATTAAAGAGAAGCCTTGCTTAAAACATGCGTACTCTAGGTTTCACAAATACATTATATCCTTTCTGCATCTTCCATTTTCCTAACTATCAAAAACACGGCAGTGAGTATTGTATGGAATTTTGTGAAATGTATTGCTTGGTTGTTTCATGGCAATTTAGAAGCAAGAGGGCAAAAACAGCCCCCTCCAACATTTTTTTCTCATCCAAATGCTTATTGCTCTGTGACTTTGCAGTGTCTCTCATCAAAAGTGAGGTCTGTTTTCTCAGTTTTTGAGCCTGCTTGCTGTAAGACTTGCTTTGGCCAATGGAATGTGGCAGACATCTTGTTTTCCCTTTTCAGAACCTCTGCCTTAGGAGACTGTGTACTTCCAGTTCTCACGGAATCCTTCTGGGGGATCAGAACAATACCAGGCTGCCTCCTGGAGGATGAAAGATTACAAGGAGTATATGTGAGACTGATCAGATCCCAACTAGCCTGCTACCTTAGATGAGCCAACCTTGACCTGGGGTGCAGAAACACCCTGCTTCCTTGCAGATGCTTGGACAGTAATTGTTGTTCTATTAATCTGTTTTGCATACAAATGCTCATTATTATTATCACAATAGCTAATTGAAGCAGGATTTATAGATCAAACCCAACTTCTCCATTTTATCCATAAGACATCTAAGACCCAAAGAAGTTAAATACTCTGAGGCTTCCCTTCAAAGCTATTTCCACAGCTTTCCAATCTGCCTGCACTAGGACTCCCTTTGGCTGATAGTGTGGCAGTTATCTTGTGCCCTCCACAGTGATCATATTCAAAAGATTGCATTGTAAGTAGCAGAATCAGGTTTGGAGATTATATTTCTCAGCATCCAAGCATCCAAAGCTGTCTCATTGTGTAAGATTACTTTTATTTATCATCTTTTTGGCAACAGATAACAAAGATTGGCCACTGAAAGAAGTGCTATCTTAGCAGAATAAAATAGCATCTGTTAAGAACAATTGTAAGAGTCATAGTGTAATTATTATAGTCAGAACATAGACATTACCTGACAGCATTTTTCCTAAATTATGTGAAGAAAATTATGAGTAACACAATGAATACTGTTGACTGATGGTATAATCCTGCAATTTTTTAGTCACCATCATAGTACTCTTACTCTTCATGTTCAGAGTATTTTTAAATGCTGATGTTAACAAGGATCTGTGGAGAGCATTGTTTAGCAGAACTGAAATTTTCTGTGAATCTCATTGCACTCAAAACTATCATCTGGAAAAGTAGTAACACACAGACCCTCGGGGTCATCCTTTTAACTAATCCAGGTAATGAACATTTCAGATATTTTCATACACTTGGATTACGCTGAATGAATGAACAAAGGCTGTCAAATTTTTCTAGGTTTTCTAACTAATTAAGTATTTCTACTTTGACTTCACTATCCCTACAACGCTCATGTTTTGTGTAGCACTGGTTCTTGAACTCTGGCTCATCGAAATCATCTCAATAACTTGTGAAATCACAGTCACTGGACTGAGCCTCAGTGTTTCTGAGTAGCTGACCCTGGGATGAGAACTAAGGGTCATGTTCCTAACAAGTTTCCAGTTGTTACTAAAGCTGAAGGTTGGGGGACTACAGTTGGAGAATTTATGCTTCATAGTTTTCAAAAACTTTTGAAATAATGTGTGGACACTTCCCTTTAAAGTATACCTTACTATGACATTTGGGGAAAAAGTAAAAGAAGTGTGTGAACTTATAATCATAATTTATATATTAAGTAAATTACTTAGTATAAAGTCCTGTCAGTCAAAATGACTGAGACAGTCTATACAGTTAGAGTTTTGACTGTCTTGGATTTTCATTATGTCTGTGGTCTTAGTTCACAGACTAGGGGAGTTTAGGGGAAGGTGGGCTATAAAAAACTTGTACTGTCACAAGGCCCATAATATTTGGAATGCAGGCAAATTAGCTCAAATGATCATCCTCTGAAGGGAAATAACTTGCCAGAGTTTTTAGAAGGTAAAGAAATGCCTATTTCCAATCTACAGCCAGTACGTTTTTTTGTTTTTAATGAGTATTCACATAACACTTTCCCTGACAGCTTCTGCTTTCCGTCACTCAACTCTCTGTGAAAAGAGTCCCTTCTGGCTAGCTGACTGTGTGTTTGGGCCGACTCCAAAAACGAACTTCTTGAAAGGATTTTAAAAAATGATTTCTGTTATTTTTAATTCCTGACTGCTTCAAATAAAGAAAATAAACTATGGAAAGAGTAGTGGGATTTTAATTGCATTTTTTTGCACTTAAATATCAAATAACTTCCTAATGGACCTTTATATATCTGTGTCCTCTGTAGAAATCCCATACCTTCCTCAATTGGAAATGATGACTGCGATTAGAAAAAAGATTGGCATCTGAAAATGTCCTCTGAGAGCACACACAAAGGCGCGTGTGTGTCCTGAACTCTTGAGTCCGCGCACTTAAGAGGCGCCAGCCAGCTCCGTCTCTCTCCTCCTGGTAAACACCCCTCCCTCGGTATCCAAAGCGCTCACTTTGTTTATGATTTTTATGAGTATCATTTTTCTCCAATCACCTCTTTAAAAGTGAACCCCCTTCTGTACTTTCAGCATCTCTTTCTCTTGTTGAGAGAAGAAAAAAGGGTGAAGTGAGTAAATCTGAGGCATTAGACGGTGCTTTTCTTTCTCTTTCTATTTTTGACATCTCTTAGTCGGCACCTTCCTCATCTTTGAAGTACCGAGTGAAAGTTCCTAAGTGCAGAACAGCACAACGGTTATCCCGAAATGGCAGCTTCCAAGCGAGAAAAGATTCTCAGAACAGAGTTAGTCTGGTTCTAACCATAGCTTGCTTTCCTCTTCCCAAATTTCTAACAACAAATAACTTTAGTTTTTGTTTTGTTTTGTTTTGTTTTTTATAACTATGTCCTAATTAACTTCAACCTAAGTAACCCTTTGGTCTTCAGCACCTTTGGTGTTTGTAAGCACACCGTTCATATTTATCTGATGGTATCTCATGTGTTACTATCTAACATTTTACCAACATACTTGAGCACTGTCTACATAATTAAATTTAAAGTGACGAAGGAGAGAGAATTGATAGGGATTGAAGGTGTCACTGTGCCTTGAGTATAACACTAGCTCACCAGAACTTGGTAACTGAGGGGTCGGTGGGGATGGGTGAGTGGGTGAGTTGGTGCCCCTGCCATGGGAGGTGGCTGGAATGAATGAGAATGAACCCATAATGCCTGGAGAATGACTTCCCATCCATGTTAAGGATGTCTTTGCCTAAAAACAACCCTGGAGAAGAGGCTAACTGGGAAGGAAGACAAACTAAACCCTGACTTATGATGATTATTTCTGGTAGAAGAAATAGAATGTTTGAAGAAACGGCAGATGGAAGACACAGTGGCAGAAATAACTACTTCTAACCAGGAAAGCCACCCCCCACACACACACACCATTTCAGTGCCTGGTAGTGAATTACCTCCATCAGTAAGAAGTCAGGACAAGGCTGATGCTGTAGGAGTCTGAACCACAGAGGCTCCCCCCCACCCAGAAGGCCACCATTACACCATTTGCCAGGAACTGTACTAGTTATTCTCTGGCCAGGTACCCAGTTGCTTTTCCATCTTGCTTCCATCTTGTTAGCTACACATTGAAGGAGTTTTCTCTCCTGAAATGAAACAGTTATACTTGTAGGCAGATGATGTATCTTATGAAGTTCAAGCTCTCCTATTCTAAAATATTTCACAAAGAACAAACTTTGCATTAGTAGTATATATTGTAGTTTTATTAAAGCATCTTTTAAACATTTATCCTAATTTTCAAGCTTATTTTTTCTATCTTCCTACATCCTACCTGTGTCACAGGTGATTCAGGTCTGAGAGTTACATACAAGTATCAGTCCCATGATTTACTCCTCAGAAATAAATGTAAAGGTGTGTGAATAAATATGTTTATTTGTGCCATATTTTGTCACTATCTCCTTCTTTGAGTTGCTTTTTTGTATGTACTTTTAGAATTATTACATATTCCTTTGTTATGGGAAATACACTTAAATGTTCATATCTTCAGAAGGGGTTATACACTAAAATAGAAATCTACACTGCAGAAGTATGTATATAAATGTCACAAAACAATTAAGAGCCCTAAATAAAGAGTAATATATCTTAATGAAACAACTATCAGAACATCCAAAAAATAACAACTCAGGATTATTTGGATAGTAAATCTACATCCACATAGATCAAGAAACGCTTATAACTTGAACTATAGAGAAAGCTGCAACCAAGTGTTATCACTTGTATCCAGACAAGGACAGAGAGAAAGACAGACACAGAGAGAGATGCTTTCACCAAGGTTGTGTATGTATAGATACACACACACACATACATACACACACACACATACACATGCATACACACACATGCATACACACACACACACGTGTGTGAGGTGCTGAGAACCAAACCCGGGTCCTTGAGCAGGCTAGAATGCTCTCTGCAACTGAACTACATCTCCAGCCCCAAGCATGATAATATTTTATTCTCCACGTTCTGTCACAACTCAACCAATGTGGCTGGAAGAGAGATAGTGTCAACCAATCTACACACTGTTTGATGGAGAGGAATGTGGAATCATGACTGTTCTTCCCGGTGAATATGTATGTCAGATTTATGAAGAAGTGTGCAGAAAATATACCAGATATGAGATTAAATATCTCAGTCAAATATAAGATGCTGCACAACTCCAGGCAACATCATTTCTACTCTTGTGTGTCTCTTCATCTTCCATTAGGTGAGCTGGAAAAAGCAAGGAAGCTGTGCAATCCCTTGTAGAGGACTTAGGTTCTAGTTATACCACTGCCACTAACACATGATAAGAACTTGACTGAATCACTTCACCCTTCTGAGCTCTTAATATCATACATAAGTCTAACTTTCTCCCTACCATGTCATGTTCCTTGAAAATGGTTGTTGTTGTTTGACAGGGGATCAAAAACTTATTCAGGCACTATATTTTAAAAGTTTCTAGAGTGTCTTAGCATTTTGTGCAAAATAAGAAAATTTTTCTCTGCATTTATTAGGGAACTGTTTAAATAACCAAGAGATGAGCCATAAAGAATTCAGAAGGAGAGGGGCTGGGGATTTAGCTCAGTGGTTCTAGCACTTGCCTTGCAGGGTTCAATATCCAGTAACCACATGCAATAATTCTGGGTATGGAGACTCATGCCCACCAGCAGTCAGAACCACATACCACAATAGTTCCTGGCAAGATGGTTCACGCCTGTAATCCCAGCACTTGGGAGGCAAAGACAGGAGGATTGCTGTGACTTCGAGGCTGAGTTCTGGACTATATTTAAAACTAATCTACCTCAAGTATTTTCTTTTGCCTTATCATCCAACCTCCAGAATTATCCTTTTATGGCAAAGCTCTACATACTTCATTTTCCTCTTAAAATTTTAAATGATACTTTTCCCCAGCTGTATACCCAGCCTCCTCTCCTGCTGGACACACATTGGCAGAAATCCCACTAACAGTCTTTAGCTCTTCTGTGTGTTCCCTTGGTGCTGTTCCTTCTCTAAGCTCCTATATGCCCTCTGTGTCACTTGACCCTTCACTGGATGGATCAGTCATGCTGTTTCTCAGACTCATATCATGACTTATGTACGCACATCTCTATTTTGACATCTATCTCATTCTGTAGTGATTCCTTTCCTATGAATTTGATCCCTTCCACTCACCCAATGCAAAATTTTTTAACAACAGGATTTAAGTCATTTATTTATGTGCATAACCTGGATCTGAGGAAAACATCAGTGTGGTACAGGCTTTGTGGACATTACTTTTTTGTTGAATGAGAAAAGTAACAAGTGAATGAATTATGAAGGACTGCACAGGACAAGACTGGTCAATAAGTTGTCTTCCAATAAGGACTTTATTTTTAATTTTTATACTTCACTAATTTTTGACAGGTTTCAAAGTATAAAGCCCTAATAAATGAGCCCCAGAAAAAATTGAAGAATTTGCCTTAGATAAGCAGCTATACGGCATGAAAAAACCACTTCCCATGCTCTTCCACATGCATTGTGTTCATATCTGGTAAGTGAAGAATGAGGATAGGTATCTATGAAATACACTTTACAGAAGAGAAACTTTTCTATAAAATCCTTGTGAACTTCTTTTGTTAATGCTATATCAGAATGTAAAACATTCAGTATGCATTGTGGAGATGCTGCAGGATGCAAGAAGTTTAGAAGAGCAGAGGCAAAAAAAAAAAAAAAAAGAAAGAAAGAAAGAAAGAAAGAAAAGAACAGGAGACTTATGCTGTGAGGTTTCCACTTCACAGCTGGTCTGCAGAGTGAGAGACTCCTTGCAAGAGCCATCTTTATTAAGCAAGCATCATGCTAATGACCCAAAGTATGGATCAATAAACACTGAGAAGATTTATATCCTGTATAATGAATAATATTCTCTCATCCCTGAGGGGGACACATCCTCTTTATTTACCTTTTATTTAGATGAACTCCATGGAAATAGGAGCGACAGGCCTTGTGTTAAGTAGGTGGCCAGTCACTAGCAGCTTTGCCTAATGATGATAAATAGGAGAGAAAAATGTTAAATGGTGTAGGAGGATCCTTGAGGGGAGGCTCAGCAACTTCATCTCTCTAGTTTACTAATCACTGGTTTGGTAAACCTGTTCAACATGATACATTTATCCAAGATGACCAGATATTCCTTTATGGAAATCTCCACTCAGCCAAATTAGTCTTTTGAATACTTAGAAACTCATTCGTATTTCCACATTCTCTCTGTACTCAATTGCTTTGCTTTAACTTACTTCACCATATATTTATTAAACTCCTGTCCTTGTACACTAAGCCTTTAAAATGCAACAGACTCTTTTAGTGGATTATTTTATTTGATCCTCACAACAACTTTAAAATAATTATAGACAGTAAAATCACTTACACTGTACAGTGCAGGAAATCATGGGAAGGTGGCACCTTGTAAAAAATCACAGACAGGAGGCAGAACAGGGTTTGGACCTTAGCTCCGCAATGACTACCTGGAATGTCATCTACAAACATTCACTGTTCAAATGTATATGTCTCTACCACACAAGTTTTCCCTTCTTCCTGCTCCTTCTATTTGTGCAGGAAGTTCCCCATGTTCTGCAATTCCAAGATTATCCTCAGTGACTGAAAGCAGAAGTTTACAGCTGTCGTAATTTCTGAGAGCACTTAGCAGAAAGAAAGCTCATAAAAGGCACAAGTGCTCTCTCCTCACTCCCAGAAGTTTCGTAGGAGCTATACCTCCTGCTGATGCTCTCTTGGGAACATCAACCTGCTGCTGGCAGAGTAATCTCTGCTTGGTCCTCACAGCCTGGAAGAGAAAAATAAAAAGCACCACAGTGTCCTTCTTTCTTTCCTCAACCCAACAGCCTCCTCCAACATGCTTTTGATTTACCTCTTCCTTCTCAGAAACATTTTCTCTAATACCCACAAAGATAATATTAACACAATGGAATTCTGAGCATAAGCTGAACCTTCCCCCCCCCATTAGTTGTATAATTTAGTGAACTTGGAAGCTAAGCCAATCTGGACTTAACACTCCAGCTTAAAAGAAAACAAGCTCTGTGACCTTGGGCAAGGTACTCAGCCTTTCTGAGCTGATGGCATGGTAGGGTGATTATAAAAGTAATTTATGATATAACTGAGAGATTTGGATATAATTTGTAAGTGCTTGCATTGGGCTACTGGTCAGTTCTATGAATCTGGTCAAAAATTTTCATTCTGTAACAATAAGAGTAATAATACTACTTGATAAAATTGTGAAGATTTATTTAAATATTATAGCTAACAAAAATAGCAGAGGGCCTAGTGCATAGCATATGCTCAGTATGATGTTTGTCCTACTCTTGTTCCCATCCTTGCCCTTCTCCTAACAAACTCTGAGTTCACCTCACCATTGACCTTCACTCTATATAATTTTCAGAGTTATCCCTCTGTCTCTATTCCATAGTCTTCCTTTCCTGACATCTTAATCACCAATAATTTGAATTTTCTGTCTTATTACTTTCCATGCACCCTGTCTTCACCTGTCACATACCTCAGTGCCTGCTGCTTCCTCACTTCTCTGCCATTGCACCCACTAGAGGCATTCTGTTATAAACCAAGACCTAGTCCTTACCATCTCTAAACTTTTTACCGTTCAGTAACAGAGTGTGACATACATCTCCTTCATCATAATCCAGGTCTGTCATTTTCTCAAAGTGAACATTATTCTACTCAATCTTACTCTTTCCCAATTTGACATTGACAGTAGACAGTATTTCTCCACTTATCATTGAGTTGGTATTGTAGGTTGGGGATGGGCCATGGAGAATGGGAAATTTGTTTTATTTTACTTTGGAAGACCTAAACTCTCCCAAGACTGACCATAGTTTTATGCTGACTCTCTTACCACAGTGCAGAGACAAGGGAAAAGGAAGTCTTTGAGGAATAACCGTATTGTTCAAGTGGTCAATGGGGACATGATATGTCTATAATTAGATCCGTTATGTCCTGTTACAAAACAGGCAGTTCGGGTTGTGGAGCATACAGGGTGAGGGGCCATACTGCAGGATTTCTCACTTTTGTGGTGTCCGGGGAGATTTGACATAAAGTACAATTAAAGATAATAAAAAAGTTGCCAATGGTTTACACACTTTAAAAAAATGAATGTGAATAGACACTTCTGTGTGTGTTTTCCTCTTTTGAAGACAAAAAATGTTGCCAGAAATTAATGATTCTGTGTAGGAGTCATGACAAGTTCATGATTGAGAAGGGACAAATTGAAAAAGTAGGTTCTAAAATGGATTCGGACTTGGACCTTTTTGATTGGCACTGGAGTGATATTCCCCACAGAGACTGCAGAGTTGAAATGAGAAGAATGTCTTCCACTAAAAAATTAAAATCTTGATCTTTGCCATGTTAAACATGAGGTGGTAATGAGACAGCAGGAATCTACTTTGGTGAGCCAGCAGGAAAACAAGACAAAACGGCTGGAGAGTATGACATGCAGAAGTACGATTGACTGGTTCATTAGATAATCATACCGTTCAATTACACAGTACTGAGCTTCGCAGTTTACAATATTCTCCTACAGACATTATGTGGGACCTCAAAACCATGAAGGCAGGTATTATTCCCTTCTCACAGATAGTGGACGGACACATTGAGAGATGACTTGCTTTGGTAAATGTTGATGGTTCAAGCTGAACTGCTTTTTCTTTGTCAAGTTCACTGTGCCTCCCACAACCATCATACTGGCATGACAGGAACCTCTCTCAATTTTTCATTGCAATTCCAAGACCAAGATTATCTTCAGTGACTGAAAGCAGAAGTTTACGGCTGTCGTAATTTCTGAGAGCACTTTGCAGAAAGAAAGCTCATAAAAGGCACAAGTGCTCTCTCCTCACTCCCAGAAGTTTCGTAGGAGCTATACCTCCTGATGCTCTCTTGGGAACATCAACCTGCTGCTGGCAGAGTAATCTCTGCTTGGTCCTCACATCCCGGAAGAGAAAAATAAAAAGCACCACAGTGTCCTTCTTTCTTTCCTCAACCCAATAGCCTCCTCCAACATGCTTTTGATTTACCTCTTCTTTCTCAGAAACATTTTCTCTAATACCCACGAAGAAGTGAATTGGTAAACCAGAACTATTAATTTTTTAATGAATTCTTTACTATCACTTAAATAATAATTTTTTGCATAATTTTAAAGGATTATAGTAAAAAAATTATAATAAGAAATCCATTATGTAAAGGAACATTACTTTTATAAATCCAGCCCTTTGGATATGAAATGGCCAAAGATTTTGGAACTATATTCTCTTAATCACAGTACATCTAGTATGACTTCCTTCCAGATGATGGTCCCGTGGAAAGTGACCAAGAATTATGGTCTTTAAGTCTACAAATTCCCCAGTGTTTTCTGAAATACTGGGTTTTAAAGAGTAGGTCTCCATTTCTCTATCTTCTTGCTAACAAAGCAGGAGCTGATATAGGGAACTGGAGTGGGTCAGGTGATTCTATCCAAATTCAGATTGTTCTGGAGCAACTGAGGAGGTCTCATTCCCATTGCCTGTCCCAGCTGAGATACAAGTGGAAAGTGTAGGGCTGGGTTCTAGAGGCATTTTTGGTGTCTGTGATAGGATTTCCTTTTTCTAAAGAGGAGTTCAAAAATGGAGCCTCTTTGTTTCTGCAAAAAATATCATATCGCTGTCTATTGTCAGCAAAAAATGATGTCAGAGGTAAGATAAATGGAAAGCTAAACCTGAGGACAAGATATTTTGAAACTTCTGCTTGGCAAATTTTCAAACCTTTTTAACTCTTGATCTATCACTAGGCCAAATAATACTGCTTTTTTGTTGAGGATAATTTAAGAAATTGAGTTTTGGGGTTTTTTTTGCAGATGATACTTTCCCAAGGATTCCATCAGCAGGAATCTTTAGTTTTGGAAATTAATTCTTCAGCTTTTGACAGATAGAATGATCTAAATCCAGATTCTTTCCCATAAACTATTACTAGAACACGTGGTTTTAATTGCTCTTCCAATGAATTAGTAATTAGTAATGTTTTATTAAAAAATGAAATGGAAACACATAAATTATAAAGAAGATCCATGTACAAAAGTAGATTGATAGACAGATAGACATAAGATTCCTTGTCTCTCATTCATTCTCATAGTGTATAAAAACATACCATAATTTTATAACATTTTGTGTAAATTTTATGGTGAAGTTTGTTTTCCCTCAGCCTGTGTTCTCTCAGGAATACCTGGTTTGTTTGTTTGTTTTTTCCTTCTCTGGCTTTGTCTCTGTTTTAATGTACAACCTCCTAGAAAATGGTAACAGATCTAGAACTATGGACTCAGCTGCTGTGCAGGAACAGGATAGCTGTGGACTACCGAGACCAGTTTCTAAAATGAATGCTTGCACCTCTCTGGGAGGAGAAGGGGGTTAGGAAAAGATCAGTCCAAGAAGGGCTTTGATATGCAAGTCCCTTCCAGAGCCCAAAGGTTCCAAATACTTCACTTTATTATGTAATAAACTGTAGACTGTCTCCATTTGACTTGGTATGAAAATGTTAAGGTGCATGGTTAGAATGCTTCATTCTATGCATTGTCCACGTGACACATGGTGAAGCTTAAATAAGGCCTCATGGCAACTTTTACTAACTCCTTTATTAAATATAGTAATATTCCAATTTTATATTGTGCAGATCTGCTTTCATTAAATGTGCACATTGCCTGTGAGTGAGGCATTAGCATGTGAGTGATGTTGATGGTATGCAGATGCCTGGCTCTCCTCTAGGACCCTGAAGAAAATGAGATGTTGCTCTTCTTGAAGTTTTCCCAACAAGTAACCATTTTAAATAAATAAGATAAAAATTGGATTGCTTGAAGAGCTGATATTTCATTGTTGGAATTTTAAAAAAGTAAAGCATGTATCTCAAAAGTATGATCCTTCAGATTGCTTAATCTGGAAGCTACCTGTCATGCTCTTTGTCATGATTTTTTTTTTAATTACTGCTCCCCGTGATGGGCCTTTTAGTGGACAAATTTGAGTGTGAATAGCAGATTATATTGCTAGGATTTCTCCAGCTTTTGGATATCCCTAGTTGGCTTGAGAGAAAAAGAATGACTTTATTTCATTTGAAATGTATAAATGATGCCAAATTCCTATTTGAAGTTGTTAGGCTGTGATTATCAGTAGAAATATAACTTTATTTATGCAAATCACTAGAGTTCATGGTAAGCCTGACATTTACAGAATTAATGAACTAAATAATTAAGTGACCTAGTAAGTGAATTGGTAAACCAGAACTATTAATCTTTTAATGAATTCTTTACTATCACTTAAATAATAAATTTTTTGCATAATTTTAAAGGATTATAGTAAAAAATTATAATAAGAAATCCATTATGTAAAGGAACGTTACTTTTATAAATCCGTCATTATGTCTCTTTTTATTGAATTCATTTCTATTCAAGTTTAGAAAATTGGCAATTCTTATATTGGTGACTAACAGTCCCCGACTTCAAAGGTTTTTCTTTCCCCCTCACTGAAACAGAGGGTTTAGGATCATTTACTGCTTCAAAAAAACCCACAATCTAAAATGAATAATTAGCATACTACTATAATGTCAGAAATCCCCTATTTGATGGTGCGCATCACCTGTGTTTGAGAATTTCCAAGCCCTTATAGGTTAACTAGCACATAAAATAAGGCCTTTGCATTGGTTCTTTTCAAAGAATATTTTTCTATTCTCAATGTTTCTCTTCAAATATTTTAACTTTCCCTTCAAATGTTCTTTTTAAAGAAATGTCAAATCACAGCTATTAAAATTACTATTCTGGAGGAAGCAAAACCAAAATTTAAAACAATAATGGGTGAAGTAAAAAGATTAAGTAGCGTCTTCAGTATCCATGTTAACTGCTTGAAAAAGAGTAGAATGAATGAGTTCTGAGTCATAATTATTCAACCCCTTCCATTAAAAGGAAAATATCCAAGAGACAGAATGCAGCTACAGTAGTATTTTCCACACATTAAAAATGAAAATAGGAAACAAAGCTTATGTATATAGGGGGAGAGGGGATGTAGGATGGGTGGGAAAATGGGGAAAACTGACAATCGAGTCATACTATATGCTGGTACAAATTCTCAATGTTTAATGCAATGATGATGTGTATATATAATATGGCAATAAAAATTTGAATTAAAAAAAGAAAATGAAAATGCAGGCTTTTTAGTGTCTCCATCAAGGAATTTTTGCTTACTGAACAATTATTATATGGTGTCACTGTGCTGGGCACAAAAAAAAACCTAAAAAAGAAAAACAAAATTCAGTCTACAAATTTGGAGCAACTTTTATTTAAGTAGGAAATTACATTATTATACACACACACACACACACACACACACACACACACACACACACAAATCAAACTACCTACAAGAATTAATAGTAGCCCAACTATTACTCACAACACTGTGACAGAATTATATCTCCTACCATTTTTTTTAGGCTGCAAGAATGAACCTAAGTAGCTTTAGTCAGTAAGTCATCTAAGGATTTGAAAACTTTATTTCAGGGAGAATGGAAGACTACATCCTGCAATTCTTCCTGAGAGAGAACACCAAGGAAGGCTACATACAATACAATAATATTCATTTAAATGCAGAGCTGAGCTTGTAGTAAACTAAAGTAATTCCCAGGATTCAAAGACAAAAGAGAATTTCAAACTAGAAAGTAAATGAATTTATTTAAAAAAAAAATAGGCCTGAAATGGCCCATTCTGGTCACCAATAGATTCCGAAGAAGAGGCCAGTGGTAACTTGTGTGTGCACAGAGAGCCAAGACTGAGACTGAGACTGAGACTGCCTTGCACGGTAGGGACCATGAAGGAGCTAGTTACTCCCTGAAATTAAGGACAGGAAATAACCCTCTGGTTGGCAGTTGAAGGTAAAAAGGTCTTATCTCTAAGCCTCAGTTTGGGCAAAGCTTGTTCTGAAACTGTTGTAGGTTTGCGTTCTGACATTCAAATTTGAACTTTCTGACAGGTTTTGGGACTCTCAATTCAAGAAATGGAATAAATTGTCCCCCAGGTTGAGTGCAAGCACGATACTTAGCCAAAGCAACAACAGTCATCTTGTAATATGTTTACTTGTAATCTATGTCCTTAAAGAAACCCATAAATGAAATTATGCTGAATTTGGCTTATAAGGGAAGGTGTAAAAGGCATAAATAAATAAAACTGCTTGTATACAGTGAAAATTTATGGATATTGATGATGCTCTAGGAAAAAGGAAACCACAAGTATATTCCCAATGGAGAAAAGCAGTGTGGGCCTAGTCATAGACCAGTGGAAAGGGTAGCATAGGAGAAAGTAAATGGTAGAAATGTCTTTCCTTCTGTAGAAGTTTTGGAAAACCTCACATTTAAAAAAAAAAAAACTCACATTATCGAGAATGCTTCGGACCTATCAATATGTCTAAAAATAGCATCACCAAAACTTTCTAGATCAAGTATAAATGTTCATATTAATGAAATGGCTGGTATTTTGGTCGAGGAATTAGAAACATATTTGATAGGGTGAAGGGGGAAAATATTGAGATTGTAACAAAAAAGTAAGGAAACAAATTTTATGTATATGGGGGGGTGGTAGGGTGGGTAGGGCTATGGGAAAAAATGAGAATTAAGTTGTGTCTTATACTCATACAAATCCCCATATGGAGTGCAATCATGATGTATATAATGTACCAATAAAGATAAAAAATAAATAAAATAAATTTAAAAAATAAAAAAAAGAAACATATTTGAAAGTGGTTTTCTCCTGGCTACATTTTAAACATGTGACTCAAATATTTTTCTTATGGTTAGGTTTGCTGTTTACTGAGTTAGTGGTTAGTTGGACCATGGGGCGAAGAAAAGGAAAATCTTCATGAAGGAAACTGAAGGCCAGGTAAATGCACCACTTTAAAGATGCACAGGCTAATCTATCATGAGACTTCCATCCCCAGCTACCCGGGGGCCTCTTCAACCCAGCACTTAAGACCATCAGATGTGATCTTCTGATCTTCTTCTGTCATCTGTATATTGAACAATGTGAAAATTAGAAGATTTTATCCCAGCATCAACTGTCTGTTGTGACCTAATTAAGAGGCGGCCCTTGGGAAATGATTAAACCATGAGAGCTTTCCTTTCACAAGCAGGATTGGTGCCCTCACAAAAGAGATTTAAGTGATCTCCCTAACCCATTCTGCCATGCAAAGGCCTAATAAGAAGGTACCATCTTTGGAACAGAGCTCTTGCCATCCCTAGACACCAACTCAGCTAGAACTTTGATTTTGAACCACTCAGACTCAAGAACGATGAGCAGTAAATTCCTGCTGCTTGTAAACCATTCAGTCTGAGATGTTGGTTATAGCAGCACAAAGACATCATTCACATTTTATTACACTTGTGAGAGTGTGAGTGAAGGAAAACTGATAATACCAAACTTAGTGCTTTGCACATAGAATATAGTTAAAATACATTATATTAATGTGGTATGAACTCCTATGTTTCAAAACCTAAAGAAAAGTCCAGCCCTTTAACATTAGGGTCCATAAGGATATTATTCCTCTGTGAAGGAAGATCAGATAAGACATCTAACAAGCCAACAGGAGCCACTATCCAAAGTAGATTTTGGTTTGTGTCCAGAATGAAGTGGAGACTGAATAGAGAATTCAAAGGAACTTTTAAAAAATATGGTAAAGCACTTATTTCACAGAATATAACTGACTTGACGTCATGCTGAAGTGTCAACTTGCTTCCTATTGATAAACTCAGTTCTGGAGGATGAGTCGATGGAAAGCTCAATTTCAGATTCGTCTGGACTTGACAATGGGTTGGGGCCATCTCCCAGGGAATTGCACCTTCTCCTTTAGGTTTCAAGACTTTAAATTCCTAAAGACATTCTGTGATTTCATGCTTGCTCTTCAAGTATTTTCTTCTCACAATACTTTGCTCAGATCAGAAAACTTTTCAATTTTCTCATTTTCCCCAAATATAGCCATTTATTTCAAGTTCATTGATAAAAGAATATTTTTATATGATGGAGGTCATTGTCATCACAGATGTCCTTACACCTGATAGTCCTCTGTCACCAGCCTTGAGCCTTCCAGGGAGCACAGTCCAGTGGTTTTTAATGATTATTATATCAGTGGGTACGAGGATCACATGATGGACCATCTGCCACCATGTAAGTATTCAGGCAGGAGCTGTCAGCAGGTGAGAGAAGACACTAGATAACTTCTTATAGATGAAAATAAGCTTATTTCATTTTCCTGAGAGCAGTATGGAGCAGACATCACAGGATGAGCTTTAAAAACATTAACATTAGCAAGTCTAAAAATGGAAAAAATATCTTCAGAAAATCATCGATCCCATTATTTTAAATATATGATTTTTCAAACTATGTGGAACTTCGAAGTGATTACACAAACTTATTTATGTTTCTACAATGCATATGGATGCTTTGGAAGTGTTCATATTTTTAAGTAGTTTAATACAATCAGAAAGAAAATGAAATCTGTCATTTAAAAGATTTTATTTTAACTGTAATGTTAATTTATATACATACATATACACATCTAAGATCAAATCATTTGTGTCACTTTAAGTGCGCTATCATAAAACAACATTGCTTATGATATGAAAACTTAGAATGAGATTGTATTATACCAACAAAAGACCTAACAGAGAAACTTGTGAAACAGAGTTGTAAAATGAATCCTTAGTATAAAACCATATCTATGGTGGGTACCACACAGGATTATACTCTAGAGAACTGTCGTTATGATTAATTCCCATCCCTGCAGCTGAATCGATCATGCAGTGATCTGCATTGATTATTAAGGTGACTGAAATAACCAGATCAGACATGGCTTACCAGTGCAAATTGGCTAATTCATCAACACATAAAAATTGGAGGAGAAATGTTAGTGATTGTCACATATCAGAAGGAAAAAAATTACTCCATACTTGCCAACTCTGCTGGGCCTATTTTTATTAACATACATTATATTCTTAAAATAAATAGATTTTATCTTAGAACTTTAGACTTGATATCTTTTATAAAAGTAAAATATATGTTTAATCTTGAGTCATTTAGGTTTAAATAAAGACTGTCCTTTTTTGGGGTGTCTGAGTTGTCTTTAAGGAAAAGAAAATTGAGGATAATCTGTTGTTTTAAGATGAACTTTCATTAGATACTAAAGGATTGTAACTTCTGGTCACTAAAAGAAAATCAAACTCTAATTGCAGAGAAATTCCATAATCAATTTTCTGAGACTCTGAACATAATGTAAAGCAAAATTAACTTGGAAAAATCCACTTGTATCTCTACCCAATAAAATGCTTAATATATTTCTTCAACTCTCAGATTAGAAATAACTGTGGAAACTCACAACACAATTATTAGAAGCTAGGTTCCAAGCTTCAAAAAAAAGTCTCTAGCAAATAAAGTTACTGTTAATAAACAAGTGTTTCATGTATTTCTGTGCAACTTTAAAGTGTATACATGTCTGTGTACCCATGTTTTTTATTCTAATATGTTATTTTTTAAAATAAAAAGCATGTGAAACTATGATAATTTAACAAACATAAGCAGAAAGCTATGAGTATTTTCTAACTTTAAAAAATGAGACACTTGGATTTTAAGATACAGTTTCACAGGGAAGTAGATGAACCTGAGAAGATGAATCCCTGAGGATTCCCCAGTGTTCAGCACCAAGTTCATGTTCTTCACATTTGAGGAAGTATCTCTCAGTTTCTGATTATGTCACACCACAGAAGTCTCAAGGATTCATTTAAAGATGAAAGAAAAATGTTGACACATGATGAATTAGCAGATCCTAATAAGCATTGTTTGGAGAAAAACTACTGACACTTGTTTCACTTGTTTTTTCAAAAGCAAATATAGTATGATTCTAAATTGCTTCTGACAGCAGCCAACTGCCTACTATTTAGATTAGATCAGTGCAGCATATGCTGGGACTCCCCATGCTACTCATGTCTGTAAAAAGCAGCCCTTCAGATGGGCATGGAGGGAATATTTCCTTTGAACATTAAGTAATATGTAAAGATAGAAAAAGACATAAATGCTAATAATTAAAAACTAAATGAATAAAATCCAACGTGGTATACTTGAAAGGCATGGCAGATTTTTTCTTTTCTCAGAAAGTGGCAGCCAGACAGGCTAAGCATCTTTCAGGATTCTCCATTTCTACTCATCTAAGAATTGAGAAGGACAAAACTACATAAACACCAAGAAAATGCTAGGAAAAATAAATCTGTATTGTGAAAAGAAAGAAAACTTCTAGAGCATTTGCTCCCTTCTTCACATTAGATAGTTCTACACAAACACTGTCTTGCCACCTTCCTTGTTGCTGAGACACAATGCCCCGCACTCACAGTTTAGAGGAGGAGAGGTTTGTTTTGGCTCAACGTTGTAAGGAAATTCAATCCATAGTCCTCTGGCTTGAAGGCAGGGAGGTGGTAGAAGAGACTATGAGGAGAAAGATGCTCAGGTTATGGTGAATAGGAAACAGATAGCAAAGGGAGAAGATGGAGGGACCCATGGCCAAGCAACACCCACCTCCACACCACACAGTAAGCTGCTGAGCTCCTGGATAGATCAATCCACTGATGAAGACAGTGTTCTCATGATCTAATCTCCTCCCAAAAGCCCAATCTGTCAGCACATGAGACTCTTGAAAAACGTTTGACATCTAAACCATAAGACACTAAAATAAAGGAGGTTTTGGGGGCAACTAACAAGAAGACAAAAAGAAAAATCAAGGTTACCTTTCAAATATGGGACTGTATATTTTAGAACACTTATAAGTTATGATTGAATACTTGAGGTATGAGAGGGAACTACATTATATAACAGGTTATTTTAGAGATAATAGTATGAAAAAGTAAATTTTTTACTGCTATCTCATAGGCTCAACAGATTTTAAAATTTTGTTCTTTGTGTTTGTTAGTTAATATCAGCCATGATTAAAAGTAAACTCCTCCTCTTACCATTTCTATACTGAATTGTTAATGTTTTTATCCTATTGTTGGAAACTCTCTGTTCACTTAACCATATATCTAATCCTTAAACCAAAGTTTATACACAATTTAATTTAAGATGATAAAATCAAATTAAGAACTACAATGTTTAACCTTGAAAACATCACTGAGCATGGTGACTCTGTGAGGTAAGTATGATTTATAAACTTGCTACCATGTTGGGTCAGAGATACTTTCTTGGGAAACTTTGGGATGGCTTCTTCTCTATCCATTCAGCTTTCAGAATGTTCCTGAACAGTCTGTGAACAGGGCCATTCCTATCAATGAAGACTCTTTACCAGTAGCTCTCTTACTACTTTAATTACCTTTAAAAGTCAGCAAGACAACATATGAATGGTCATACTTTATTAAATAGCTCTCCAGATATAAGACTTTTAATCTCTGCAGAAGGAGGCTGATTTCAATAACACGAAGGCTTTCGATTCAGGTGTAGGTATGACCTGAATAACAATCTCTCTTTGGCCTTTTGGCTCTCCATTAAATGTCCTAAGTATAAATGCAAGGATAAATTAATGGAATAAAACCAAGAAGGATTGAAAAGGCTTGCTAATACAAATAGTTAGAATTAGAGATTTTTTAGGAGGCCAGCAAGTAAAGTTTTGAAGGTCAAACCCAAAAAAACTTTTTCAGTGTCTTAGAAAATGATCTTAAGCAGAAGGAGGATCGCTGAATATGTTCTGGTCAAAGTTGTGAGGTGCGTTCATCTATTTTTGTATTCTAGAAAAATATTTCTATCAAATATAAAATACCAGGAACCATCTATACAAAAGAAAAGGTGGTCTAGATACACACACCCACGAGTGACAGGAACACAGAAACAGATAAGACAAGTAGATGATAACAGAAGGATAAGGAGGCCTAATAAGTAATCATAGGAGGGGTCTCAACTTCTCTATGGATGAAGTGGTAGGTCTGCAGTAACATGTGGCAAGATTAACGAAAATGAATATCATTAATCAGGTCAGGGGAGAGCAGAGGATAACAGTGTGTGTGTGTGTGTGTGTGTGTGTGTGTGTGTGTGTGTGTGTGTCTGTATTTGGGGAATGTAGACAGTAGAGAAGGAAGATTAAGACATCAGTTGTTCAGCTGTGATAGCTAATGGCTGTAAGCTCTTCATTAAAAACTTTGAAAGGTCAAAAGATCTGCATTTTAGCAAGCAAGTAAGATCTTTGGGTTAAAAAATATTATTATGTAGAAGATGATGCAAAACAAAGCAATCCTGGAAGAATGGAACCATTGGCTCCTAGTCCAGGAGCAATAGGGTCCTAGTGCTCAGAAGTGAGACATAAGGCCAGGAAGGTGGGGGCTGGTTTGTTAGGACTCTCAGAAAGCCTTGAGGATGACCCCGGCCTTACATTATTGGTCCAGGAAGGAGTGTTGCTCCTGTGCAACTCCGTGATTATTCTACTTCCCTAGAGCAAGAGTGTTGTGTCTTTCTGACCACCTCTCTCTTCTTGTCCCCAGGGTCCTGGCTCTGCCACACCCTCTTTCCCATTAAGGAACACACCTCCTCGTCTTAATGGGTTAAGTTCTCTATTTCTTCTCCTCAGATTCCAAATCTCATGCTCTGTGATAACTTCCTTATTCTTTCTTCTCCTCTCACCTGAGCTTCCTCGTAACAAAGTTTTAAGAAAAAGTTTTGTGGGAAGTCTTTTCCAAACTCTCTGATGACATAATTTCCCAAATAAGCATCTTTATTCAAAAAGAGTTGGGGGTTCTGGAATCTCTCTGGCACTAGGGCACACATTCTCTTTATTGTTGTTATAGGAAAGGTCTGTTCAAGAGTTAGAACCATACCGGACAACAGCAGCCATCATGAATCACTAGACTTTTCAGTGTCATGGAATTCTCCATCTTGATCTCAGTCAAAAATCTCTTTCCTAGTCACCAGGTCAATTAAAAGTTAAACTAGCCTTAAAATTCAGTGACATAATTATGACATGTCAAGCATTGTATTTAATGGTTTTTGTTTTATTTTCACAGTAGTTTTGTCAGGTATGTTTTTTTGGGTTCAAAAAGGGTAAGTTAGGGCAAAGGATTTATCTCAGTGGTTACGGCACCTGCCCTGTAAGCTGAACATCCCAACTTTGAGCCTCTGTAGCCACATTTAAAAATACCAGGTGTTGTGAGTCACACCCACCAGCAATCTGCACCACATACCACAGTGCTGCGTGTGGTGGCTCACGCCTTTAATCCCAGCACTCAGGAGGCAGAGGCAGGAAGATTGCTGAATTCGAGGCTGAGCTCAGGACCAGCCTGAACTACAAAGGGAGACTCTGTCTTAAAAAAAAAAAAAAAAAAAAGTAAATTACTCACCTAAAATAAAGCAAGGTGACTGACTTTTCTACTATTGTTTCTTCACCTCTTGAACTCACTTTTTATTCTTTACTGGAAAAAAAAAACTAATCCAAGATATTCCTTTCTTTGACCATTCCATAATTGTATTCATGTGGCTATTTATTAAGTCAAATATAATCCAAAAATTTTGTTCCCTTTTCACTTATGCAACAATTTTTAACTGGGAATTTTTGCCTTAGCTAGGGTGTTAGAACTCAGGGACCAATAAGATAAAATAAAATAAAATGCCTTGTCATAAGGGATCTCCCAGAATTCCACCCACCAGACTAAAAAAATATAGTTTCTAAAGCTCAACAATAAGTGAGGAATCTTCCATACACAGGGTGAAATGGGAGCCTCAATTTCCCCTTCCTCTGACTTCTTAATTATCCACCTTTCTAAATAGCCTATCATTTCATTTGCTATCTGGCTTTGCCAAAATATCTGCCATTCTGGTTATATTAATAGCTTAACAATCACTTAAAGACACCCAGTGAGCTTGACTAACTATTTGCCTCAAAGAACATGTCTGATCCTTTAAAAAATATCCAAGATCCCACAGGAAACTCTGGAAAAGCACAGTTCTATTGGTTGCACATATTATAGCCAGAAATTGGGGATTCTGCAAAGAAATTGTTATTTGCGTCTTGATATTTCAAAGTTACCTCTGCCGGTTTATTTCAGAGTAGAAGCTCATCATCAGTACTCTAGCCATATAGAGCTATGACATGTGAAGATCTTCAAAAACACTATCATAGTTAATATTAGTGATACAGGTGAAAGTGACAAGTGGTTATGAATGCCCATTCTACCTCAGGAGGAGAAATTATGCTGAATATCAAAGAAAGTAATTATAAGATTATAGTTTACTTTAAATGAATTTATTCATGTTGTGGTGTGTTTGCTTTCCTTGTGTTTGCACAATGTAGTGGGCTATAGTCTCAAAGTCCAATACTAATAAGAAAAAAATAAAATCTAACTTAGCCCTTTACTCATCTGCAGATAAAGTGAGAAAAATTTCTGCAAGAATCAAGAATGGCAAATTATCACAGTGGAAATAAAAATTATATCCAGGCCATGAAAGACGCCTCATAGAAAACCACATCTTCATAACCTTGCTCTGCTTCCATCTTTGTCAATGGTGCCATTTGTTTTTAGGGAATCTTGAATCCCCAGATGTTTTCAGTTTTATCTTCTAGATCTACCACATTGCCAGACATCCACAAACTTCTCTTTACAAATATCTCTACAGAACATGTGTGCCTGTCCCCTAAAAGAAGCATTAAGCAGTAGGAAATTAAAAGAGAAAAAAAATTAAAAACTAATTTTCAAAATATGCTTATTAACAAGAATTCACAGTAGCTGGTAGTTGACTGTGCATTATCAATTTCCCCTAACTGCTTTCTACATCATAGAGCATAGGTGAATGTATTGTAGGTAGGGAAGTCAATTATTTTTTGTAATCTAATTGGTTGATTATAGTTTTGTTCTACCTTGTGATTTCTTTTAGACTAATATTGCCAAAGTAACTATACTTGGAATCGTACTAGTTGACTCTAGTTTTGTCCCATCTTAACTTGCCTCACCTCATGACTATGTCTGGTAAAACACTTGGGAGAAGCAGAGTCAACAGGCAGCCCATGTTCTGGTCCCTCTCTGCAGAAGTTCTCTCTCAACTGTTCCCTACTCTCAACCTCCGTTACTTTTAGCATTCATTCTTCAAGTTTCAGATATTGAGCCATTCTCCCTATATAAGGTAAGGGGGCAAAGAGAGTGGCCATGAACTCATGGAAATGCTCCATCAAATATTTAAGCTCCCGGTCATGGCTGCGTGAAGTAGCCATGCTTGATAATGTGTAAGTGAACTTTTGTTGTATATTCCTGCTCTATCAAAATAAATACTTTTCTTTTTTCATCTTTCTATTTTCCTCTATGGCAGAGTTAAGGCCCAAGACATGGCAAGAATCATGTCTGACCACAAGAACACATGCTAGAGTGAAAGATGTGTACTAAAGTTAAAGGCACAAAAGCAGAAGGACTGAGCGCTGAACACTGAAGTCATCTGATTCCTTGCTCTCTTAGTCATTTGGTCATCCTTGAGATATAACACCTCAGACCCACGACTCAAAAAAACAGAATTTTAAACTTTTATTTTTATTAATGTATGTTTACAGTACATAGTGATCACATTCATCATAGGAAATTGGTGTATTCTTATGTCGACACACAATTTGTAGAGATTTCCATCCATAGCTATCCAGCTACAGCCTAGAAAGGAAGTAGCAGCTGGTAGTGGAAGAAAGCTGCTTATATCATGGGGCCAGGATGGAGAGAATGAAGAGGAGCCCGCAGGACAGACCCTCCCCAGTGACGCACTACTTCGGATCAGGCCCCACCTCCCAACAGTACACTCATTACTGAATCCATTAGTGGATAAATGAAGCAATGCTACGATCCAAACACCTTCTATAAAACCTGACTTTGGGCCTAAGAAGCTTTGGGGAACATTCTTGTTCTAAACATAACCCTTGCTGAGGGAGAAAAATATATCTCAGTTTAACCTAATATTATTAGTTGCTATTACATGCATCTGAAACCTAGGTGATGTACAGGAGAAAACCAAATTATCAGAAAAAGCAAAATGAAGCTTTGCACCAACAACCAAATTGCCTCCAGTGTCTGTCATACATGGTTCAGATAACCTTTAAGACAATGTTATGTGTGATCACTGAAGATTTTGCTTTTTCCAATCCTTCATCTGTGGAATACAAGCCATAATACATAGTGTAATGTGCTTTGTTTGCCAAAAATTGAGCAGAACAAGGAGAACTTTTAATTGGCCAAACCCTGGAGCAGTAGTTTAAACTCTGGGTGGATGGGGAGAAGTTTGAGGAAGGCGGTCTGCACAGCACTTGTGGCTCTGGGGATGATTCCTTGTTCTTGGTGTGCACACAAACACGCCCCTACGGGTGTGCAGTAAACGCCCTCAAGGGAAGTTTCACAGAAATTCTTCAAAAGCAATTCCTTCACTCATGCCACTTGAACCACCCCTTAAAGAAGCTTGAACTGGCTTCCTAAGCCTGTAAAAACAGATAGTAAAGGTACAAATAATGGCATCTGAAACTGATGAAGTTCAGTTAGGCCACAGTAGATGAAGGGATAAGGTGACAGAGAGTGTAGATCACCAGGTGTAAACACTGCTGCAGTTTAATCGCAGGCTCGTCGGCTTGTCTTCCTGAAGGCACAGGTACAACATAAAAGATACCTAAGGAAAGGCTGCCCAGGACCCCAGGGCTCGAGAGGTTCCTGCAGGGTCTGAGAGCAAGAGGTGTGATGTAGACACTCAGACACAGCCTGGCACAGGAGTCTAGTGGGAATCAAGCTTCTGTGCTGGTTCACACAAGGGCACCACAGTCAAGGATCCACAGGGTAAAGACCTGCCCTGAAGCCACCTAATTATGTCCTTAAAATGTGTTGTCCCTTCAATTTGGTTTTTTTTTTTGTTGTTGTTGTTCCATTTTTAATAAAGTCTTAGGTAGAAACACAAGTTTTTCCACTAAGTGAATAACAACAGTTCAGTAAGATGACAAATAGTGACCAATATATTATCATGGGATGGAACAGTGGCCGGGAGGAGCTGTTCCAATGGCCAGCTTACGCCTCTGAGAATGGAGCCAATGTAGGCCCAGTATCGTGGGATATTCTGGTTCTTTTGAGAAAAGCCAACATTTTTTGAAGTCTCCAAATTTTTGAACATATTTCTGGTCAGACAAAACATGTTTGTGTGCTGAGATTGACCCAGGAAGTGCCAAGTGAAGATTTCAGACTTAAAATACAACTGCCCTGATCACTGTGATAAATGCCTACTACAGACAAAGTTGAGCATTATATCTGAATCTTTGTTTCTCCTCTTTTATTTCTCCTCAAAGACATCATCTTTTTCTCACTCTCACCTAGCCTATCATCATCAGTGGTTTTGAAGAATTGCCTATTCAGGATTCTCCAATCAAGGACACTTCTGCATTTGACAAACATTGTGAAGAACCAATGAAAGACCCACAGGCAGAACTTCAAAGGAGAGTGTGGCTCCTTCCAGCACCTCTCACACCACACAGCTCACTGTGAGCAACTCCTGCTGGTGCTTTATTGAGTGGAACACACATCCCTCATTTCCCAACTAAACATATACATGCATCTTTACGAACACCTGCAAAAACTGTGATTGCCTAAATGACAACACAAAGGACAACTAGAGACCTACAGGAAAGGTGGATAAGGTTCAGTGAATATGAACTAGCTGGCACCTTTTATATTTGTTTCCTGGGCTGGGTTCCTGTTCAATTTGAACTCACAGGCCATGTTATGATGGAAAATTCCACAACTGGCCCACAACTTACATTCCAACTTGGATCTGAGAACCAATTTCAGCAAATGAAACTGGAATTAAAACACAGTATTTGAGGGCTGTAACTTCATTCAAAAGTCATACAAGTAATACTTTCCAAGAATGTATTTCTTTAGTTTGTGAACGTTTTCATATCCAAAATTTCATTTGCTCACTCAAGCCAACTGACACACATAGAATTCCAAAGTACAAGCAATTTCCTAATGAAAAAACACAAGCATGACTTTAAAAAAAAAAAAGTGTTTTGTAAAATTTGTCCGAAGAACATTAACTATAACAATTATATTAATTTATATAAGATTAAATTTATGACAAAGAAGGCATCTCAAGGAAGTGTAGTCCCTTAATCTATTATGTTACTATAACAAAAAACCTCAGATTCTGTACTTTATAATGGAAAAAGGTTTATCTAGCTGACAGTACTGGAGACTCAAGAGTATGGAGCCAGCCTCTGTTCTGCTCCAGTGAGGGCTTCATAGTAGTTGGCATCACAGTGACAGGAACATTTGTGGATGAGATGAGCAGCACATGCAAAAGAGGGATACAGGGAAAGTGCATGGTTTCCAAAACAAGCCACCCTCATGGGAACTAATCCAGTCATGCACACATTCTCAGGATAGTGGTCACACTCTGAACTACCTTCTATTAGATTCAATTTCTTAAAAACTTCTAGGACCTCAAGGACCTTCTAGAACCACCACCCTCAGTAATCAGTTTCTGGCATGTGACTCTGGGGGATATATTCAAACCATGTCTTCACCACAATACAGGGTAGGAAAGATTACAAATATCTCCACAATATCTTTGATATTCTACCTTTCAACAGATGGAGCCTAATTCTTGAGTGAAGATTGGACTTGGCAATTCTGATGAGTAGAATATGGCAGATGCTACAGTATGTTGCTTCTGAGAGAATGCTACAACAAAACAAACTTTAGTTCTCATCTTGAGAGCTCTCGTCTGGCTTGTAACCCTTGCTGTGAGGACAGGCATATGTTATGTCATGAGGTCACATAGGTACTTTTGGAGAAGCCCAAATGGCAAGGTACAGAACACTCAGCTCCTAACTAAAGACAGAATAAACTTGCACTTGCCAGCCCTCTCGGTAATGGATTTGGCAGCAAGTCTTTGAACATCCAGGTGACCATACTCCTGGTCAGAGCCCAGTTGTAACTTCATGAGCAACTCTGGGCCACAATCACTCCAGTAGGCCACTCTCAGACTTCCGATCATTAGAAACCATATGACCTCATTCATGTTTTAAGATGCTAAGATTTGGAGTGATTTTGTTATACAGAAATTAGATCATGATACATGGAGTAACAATTGATGTTAATACAGCTAGGTATTCATCTCAAAAAATATAATATGGATACATATAGCACTTTACACCATTGACTAGGATAAATTCTAACTGGATCAAATGCAAAATATGAAATTATTTTAATATGGGAATTATTACAAAAGAATAATATAATTCTTTTTAACTTTTGTTTTTCCAATTCATCACCTTTGACCTTTGAGGCCCTTGTTATAAAAGGCTCTCATGTCACATTGTGTTTGGTGATCTCCCTACTTTTATTCACTAGATTGAAGTGATCTGTACCCAATTGTGACATCAAAAATGTCTTAGATGCTAGCACAGAAGAGTAGAGATTTCCATTATGATCTGAAGAAAGTACACATTAATACGTATACATCATATGAAGAATCCAAGGACAAGTGACAAACTGAGGGAGAACATTTCCAACTCACATCACAGAAGAATGAAAAAATTACCCAAGTAGAACAGACCATTCCTAGGAAAAAAATAAAAATGAGCCTCAAATAGATAATATGATGCTCAACCTCATTCAGATAAGTTAACTTGAAATCAAATCTCAGTTGATACACCTTTTTACTTAGCTTATTGGCAAAACCCCCCAACTTTCACAATATACTCTTATTACAGCTGAGGAAAATGAAACATATTCTCACATTGCTAGTAGAAGTACAAAATGGTTCAACTCCAGTGGAGAAAAATGTAGTGCTATCTTTCAAAATTACAACACACTTCTCATCTGACTTGATCATTCTCTTTATAGAGATGTGTCTGAGAGATGTGCTCAGCCTTGCCTTCTGCAACAATGACAAGATTTCAGCTCGGATTTGGCTGCCAAGATAGAAACTGCATCTCTAATCGCAGCTGCATTTAGAGTAGCTCTATCTCTGGGTCACAGAAGTGACATGATGCAGGTCATTTCTGCACTTCCTGTTACATCATGAATTCTTACCTGCTCTACTGTTCCTGGCCCTAACGTGGGAAAAGCATGTCCCAGTAGAAGCCTGTTTTTAGGCCTGGACCCTAGAAAGAAAGACCTAGAAATCTTTCTATAGCCAGAAGCAGAACTGTGTCTGGGGCCGAGAAGCTCCTATGCAAACTTAGAAAGAAAATTGGTTTTTTGAGCCTCTGATATCCAGAAGTGGTTTGTAACCCACAGGATGCTCTAGAAAAGCTGATGTGTGTGTTAAGCTACCATTCTAGATGAAAGGGAAGCACATGAATGTATTTGCCTTTACAATGATAGCTTGATTCAAAACTTGATTCTTTCCATGGTGCTAGTTGCAGAACTGATTCCATGGTGCTGGTTGCAATGAATTCTGTGACCAGAATCGTGGAAATAATAAAGTTCATGAACGGAGGTATGATTGTATATTCATGAAAAAAATCTTGAAAGGAAATATAGAGAGTAATGAAAATTTTTTATACCATAGTAGAAGTTCAGAAGATCAGGGCAGACAAAGATGGGGAAAAAAGCAAGTTTGTCTCTGTTCAAATTTCTTTTCCAATTCTATTCATATTTCACCAATCTGAATGTATCACCATGTCACAAAATTAAGTGTCATAAAATTTAAGAGGGTATGGATATACAAGAAATAAAATAATGAAAAATGTTATAATAACACCAGACAAACCTGTCAGCATTTTGTTCTGTCTTTTCTTTCATTCTATGCATATTTTTAAATAGACATGAAATTGTACTACACATACTGTTATGTAACTTTTTTTAAAAAATTATCTTTATTGGTACATTAAATATACACATCATGATTACACTCCATAATGGGGATTTGTACCAGTATAAGACACAACTTAATTCTCATTTTTTCCCATAGCCCCACCCACCCTACCACCCCCCCCATATATATAAAATTTGTTTCCTTACTTTTCAGCAGTACATAAAGTTAACTTCTCAAATATGTGCCATACACAGCTTATTAGGCAAAGAGCTGTGTAGAACTACTAGGGAACCCCAACCAGCCAGAGCTGGGTTCCTGTGTCTTCCGGTCATCCCGTGGGTCCAGGCCTCCTGTGAGGACAGAGGAGTGTGAAGGAGGGCGTGACACCAGCACACAGGCAGGTGAGACCAGGGCTCCTGCACGACTCCTCCAGTGGGAAAAGCAGGAAGGGTTCTGGTCAGGGAGGTGTCATTCTTCAAAGTTTTGATATAGCCACGGTCAGGTGTACTTTTCCTAAAGAGGATTTCTTTGTTTTGTTAAGATCAGAAGTTTTCATCTCAAACAAAAGTGGAAGATATTTTTCTTTACTTCTTCAATTCTAAGTCTCTTCAAAAACTATGCTAACACAAAGAAGAATTATATATTTATATTGAAGTTTTTGTGTCTTACAAGAGAATGAGGTCATACACCTGGGACAAGAGGGGCAGACCTCTAGCGCCTTCGCCTTGTCCTGGCGCTATACAAGCAAATTCCTGTCCCAAGAGCATTGTGCCGAGCTGTATTTGTATTACATTTCTGCAACACAGGACTCTTTTAACTTCATGCATGTCACCTTTGCACTGACAGTGAAAAGAAGAGCATTCTGATGGTATGGGTGTGTGTGTTTTAAATAATATAAACGAAAACCCACATGTAACATTCAATTGCCACATGCAGCCTTGGTGTACCCAATGCAGGGAATTCCTGTCAGGGTGCGTTTCTGATTCCTCTAAAGATCCAGGGAATCGACTCAACTGGCCTGGAGGAGAGGGGTCCCTGCAGACTTTCCAGTGCTTTAGAAGCCCCAAGGCAGAATTCTCAATGCCAGAAGGTGATTTCGAGGGCTATATTAGCCCGTAAGCATGCCCATGAGGACTAATGGGAACACTGTAAGATAAAAAAAAATAGTATAAAAGACAAGGTGAAGATGAAACAGATTCAGACTTCTCTGGCAGGTCTAAATTATTTAAAAGCACAAAGCACATGCTTCTAGGATGGGTTAAGCACATCCAGCTGTGAATCAGAAGACCTATGCTTTCCGAGTTTAATATTGTGGATAGTAACAAAAAAAGAGAGGGTTGAAAGCCATCTGAGAACGGCTGAGAAGAACAAACCAGAGAACACCAGTTTCCTGCTCTACATTGAGAGAAGAGGTAATGATTGTGGAGATTATTGATAAAAGGTAGAAGTAGTTACTCAACTAAACAAAGAGATGATAATACAAAGAGCCTTCAGTATCATGCATCATTATAAGAAAGGAGACAATGAATTTCCTACACCCATGCCTTCAATTTGTTGTGTTACAGATAGAGACATGTAGTTTTTCACTCCGGATGCTTAATTACCTATGAACATCACCTTTGTAGAGGAGGGAAGATATTAATAATAATCACAGGGAGGCATAAAAGTAAGGCTTTTGCAGCCACCATCCAGTGATTTCAAGACCAGTTCTTCAAAACCAACAGTCATCAAGGCTCCTTATGGCACAGTCAGGGCTGTGACACTTTAAGTGTGCTATGAGATACACTCTCAGTGTGAGCCAGTCATGCACATTATACTGGTCTCTTGTGTCCCACATCCTCCAGTGCCACATCTTAATCCCTGCACTGAGCTCTTTGGCCAGCACTATCTACAGCATATTCCACATCTGGTGTTATTAGGAAACATGAACAAGTTACCCTTGTAGTATGGGATGTTTCCAGCAGGCATTGTCCTTTACAAACCTTCAAAGCACATTAGGAAGACACTCTTGTCTCTTATAAATGCTCACTCTTTACTAGGCCTGTGCAACTTCTATGTAAGAGCAGTGCTGACCCCACAACAAAGCCACAGGGGCAAAACATTCCTAGTTTTCAATCTAGTCTTTTAAAGCTGGTGGCAGTTTTCTTCCGTGGTAGGGAACACGAGAACCCAGTTATTTTTGACAAAGGGAGCACTATTTCTTTGCCACAGGTACCAGGTAAACCTATTACTTTTTTTTGAATTTTTTTTTACCTCCTTATTTCTTGCTGGTTGAGCCATATTGGAAAAGTATATATCTTAATCATACTTTAGGGACTGAATTCAGTGACATCACCATCATACAGGAGTAACACTTTCTGAATTGTGGAAATGGGACCTGAGCTGTGAGTGCTCACGTGACTTAGTGTGGGAGATCCAGACCACGTACCACAGCACACCGATAAGGTTTCTGCCTCCTGTGCCTGCACCTCGCCAAGTTGTGTTAAAGGGCTGCTCCTAGAGCAGCACAACTGGTGTTGCTGTCATCAGATAATTTCAATGTGTTCTTTCTAAAATAAAAATCCCATAGACTTTTATAGATATCACTTACTGCAACATGTATACATCTTTTCCCTCAGATTATGTTTAAAAGGTCTACATTCATTCCCTAACTATGTCAGATGAGTACATTTTATCTTTGCATTTTCCAACAGTATAAACAGGGGTCACTTACTCTCTGTTAGTTCCTCTGTGTTTACTTGTGCTGAGCATTCATGGTGACATTTCCTCCTGTGATATCTCCCTTTCACATTCCCACTCCCTTTGTATAAGCAACTGGCCACTTTCTGACCACTAAGCACTTTTATTTTTAACCTTTATTCTCATAGAATGTGTGCCACTATATGTATATAATATTAATATCATAAATGATGTACAAAAGACATGCGTCTTCCATTTTCATGTATCATCCAGGGACAGTAAGTATACTGACAATGTTGTGCAGCCACACTCACTATACAACCCCGGTATTTTTCATTATCCCAGACAGAAACTCCATCTCCATAAAAACATGACTAACCCTTCTCTCTCACTGCAGCCCCTGGAAACTTCTACTCTTCCTTCTGTTCAGAATATTTTTATGTATTTATTTTATATAAATAAAGGCCAATAAGTGATGGCTGAGTTAGCATCCAGGACCAAAGCTAAGAAAGAATATGGCACAAGATCAATGTGCAGAGATCTGTGTTTTTTGGGCTCCACTGTCCATGATTTTCTGCCTAGAAAGCTGCAAAAGAGAATCAGTTAAATGAAAGAGTAACCTCAGAGTGGGAGAGAAATACTTACAAAATATATAGCTAGTAGGGGGCTAATAGACAAAAATAAATAAGTACTTCATATGACTCAATGGCTATAACAATAGTAATAACAACAGAACATGATTACAAAGGGTCAAAAGATATGAATCAATATTTTTCAAAAGAATACATACAAGTGACTAACAGGTATATGAGCAAGTGTTCAACAGAACTAATCATAAAGGAAACAAAGCCACAGTGAGATATCATATCACATCTACTAGGAAAGCTGTCATCAACATGTCAAATGACTATTCCTAGCAAGGGATTGGAGACGACTTTGTACTGGTGATGGGACTGCAAATTAGTACGGCTATTATGGAAAACACTACTCAAATCTGAAAATAGAACTGCCCTATAATCCAGTATTCCCACTTCTGTGTGTATATCCCAAGGAATTAGAATCAGCATCTCAAAAAGATATCTTTATCCCCAAATAGTCATCCAACATTCTTCATTATAGACAAATATAAAATTAGTTAGTTTTCGCTGACGGGTGAATAAAAAATATGTGACACACAAATACATAGAGATGGAATATTATTTGGCATTTAAAAAGGAGATCTTGCCATTTATAAAACCATGGATGATTCTGAAGGGTTTTATGCAAACAGAAACCAAGCAGATGCATTACAACAGATACTACCTGGTATCACTAATATATGTAATCTCAACATGTCAAACTTACAGAAACATGGAGTAGGAAGGTATGCATTAGGAGTTGGACAAGGGAAATGGGAGGGTTGTTTTCAAACAGTATAGTTGCAGAGCAATCTAGAGATCAGATATATGTGTTGATATATGTAATATCTGTGTTATAATACATGTAACATATGTGTGATATATTTAAAATGTGAAATATATAGCATGACATTTAATAACACATTATTCTATATTTGAGACTTGCTAAGAGAGTAGCTCTAAATGGCCTCACCATACAGAAAGATTAATTGTATGAAATAATGGATATACTCATTAAGATTGTAAAAAAAAAGATTGTGGTAACCACTTTGCAAAAGCATACATATATAAAACAATACACTGTACATCTTCAATATCTGTAACTGTCTTTTTTTCAGTTTGGCCTCACACAGCTGGAGAGACCAGGGAGAGCTGAGCCCTCTGCTGACCTCTGTCTGTTCTTGGCCAGAACAAGCACATTCTGCTCCCACACAGGCCCTCTGCCAGGCTTTCCTCCTCCCCTCACTGCTCAACTATCAGTGTCTGAGGACAGATGATGATCGTGAAATTAGTGATTGATACATAAAGAGCACTTGCTCTAGGAGCCCAAGAGCCTTTGCTGGAGCAGGGAAATTCCTCGTGTTTTTGTTCCAAGAAACAATGTTTTTGAGTTCAAAGGGAAGCGCAGACTCTTTAGGACAAATCCCAGGGACAAAGAAAATGTTTGGAGTCAGAGATCAAGGAAGAACAAATCATTTTCCCATGGGTATCTTCAGTGGGTGATTTGTAGTCAGCAATATCAGAAGACGAGCATGCTGTGAATGCACCGGCAGGAAGAAATCAGACCCCAACATGTGATGGAAAGAGGGGAGTCTCTTGTGCAGCTTGGACATTCTTCCTGATACCTGAGATCTTCACTTACACCCTCTTTCTGCCAGAGTCATGCTTCAGTCCTCCAGTCATAGTACATTTGAGACAGAAGATGCAAATTGCAAGCATTCTATTATGTAAAAAACAGGATGCTATGTAATAAGGGCAGTTCTTTGCATCCCTGTAGAATATATTCTTGTCATATGCATATACATGATGTTGGAGGTTCCCACCCAATAAAGCAAAGCATAAAACTGTGACACTTCATAGGTAGAAGAGACAGGAAGATCCACATTATACAAGATTTTACTGTCAAAAACAATAAAGCATTAAAGTTAGGCTTTGTAAAAAAGAAAGGGGAAAATGATGTCCTATATTCTTTGGATATGTTAAGAATCGAGCTTTAAAATTTGAATCATACTGCCAATATATTTAGAGAAAATATTTCTTTTGCCAAGGAAAGCCTTGGCCACATGGGCCAGTGATTTAAGAATAGGAAAAGGACAGCAGAACTGAAAGCCCAACGTGACCCGGGCACGTCCTCTGCTTCACTGGAGAAAGATAAGAAGAGAGGCCAGAAATTCAGACTCCAGGTTGGAGGTCCTTCCACATAGGGCCAGATGGAGGTACCTGTAGAGCCCTGCTTGTCAATGGAAATATGAGAACCACAAGCTTGACCTCCATGTACAAGATTACATTTTCTTGTCTCCACATGGGAAGGTGGAAGAAAGTTGGTAAAATTAACTACATTTATATTAATAGTACTAATTGATGAATTTTATTTAATCCAATATGATCAAAATATTATTTAAGTATGTAATCCATATAAAATTACTAATAAGTTATCGTATATTTTCAATATTTTCTTTGCAATCTATATTATACTTGCCACACATTGCATTTCAGACAAGCTATATTTTGAGTACTCATAAGACACAGAAGGCCAGTGGTTACTATATTAGACAGCACAGGTTTGAACAACCATAGACGACATAAGAAAGTGCCTGATAAATCAATCCTCAGTTTGAGGCTGTGACCTAGGCACAGCATCTAGAGCTTGAAAGTAGCTCAGGAAGGAAGAAAACAAGGGTCCAGGTGGCACTATGTGCTCTCGTGCCACCCCTGCAAGGGCTGGGAGTGTACAGAGAAGTTTCTTTGCCCCTATCCAAATAAATACAGGAGATTTAAAGAGCAAAGGCAATGTGGACCTGGAGAAGCATTAATAGTTTCAAGCTCAGGGGAGAAGGTTAGTTCATGGACAGCAGTCCCACTCTGGCGAAAGGACCATGCAAGAGCCAGAAAACTGAAGATCAAAGCCTCTCTTCTCTTATGTTAGCAAAAATCCATCATAGAGCTGCTCTGTAAAAGGTACATGTCTTGATATTGGGGACCCAACAACGAAAACAATAAAAATAAAAAATCCATTACTCTATAGAAGTTGCATTCTGGTTGAGGAAGAAAATATTTTTAAAAATAGGCAATTTTTTTCCTATTTCAAATGGTTATTGTTTTTTTCTGCTCAAATATTTTCTTCTTTGGCCAGAATATAATTTCTATCAAAGAATCGAAGAAGAAAATGTTCAAATGGGAAGGGATACTGGGCAGGGGAGAGGGAGAAAGGAAGGTAAGGGAAAGGGAAAAAAAGAGAAAAGAAAGATGTCATTAGAACAAAGTTTTTGTAAATAAGGAAGGGAGGAAGGGTCGATGGGAGGAGAGGGGAATTGGAAAATAGTAGGAATCAATATATATCATGTACAGGTACAAATTGGATGAGTGCGATCAGTATGTCTATCTAAATTGTTCCAATAAGCTTAATTAATGAAAAAAGTAATAAGATAATATATTAGTAGACAATATCATAAACAAGATGGAGAAAGGTAGAAACAGGATAGAGAGCTAGTAAAGAGATGCCTGATTTTAACTTAGATAAAGATAAAAGCAGCAGGCAAGCCAAGGCGAACTGAGAAGTATTCAGTTTCATTACATATCTATCTTATTTCTTTTTCTACTATCCCAGGCAGGACCAAGGCAGACAGGAGGGTACAAAACGGAGACTAAAACACTTAGAAGAATCCAATGACCTTCCATTTGGTAATCTGTGTATGGTATGACTGAGTTGACCTCCAGCTTGATATATTTATGCAAAGAGTGATAGTATTAGATATTGTGAACTACGCTCTTCCCTGAGAATGAAAACTTTGTTTTTATCATACTTTGCTCCATCTTTCAAATTTTCTACAGTCAAACTAACCTACCTTCAGTGAAGGGGAAAGGCCTCAAAAATGTTTGTAAGAAAAGAAGTCGCATGAAGCCAGCACCTTGTGCTCTTCTGAAATGTTTGAGTAACAGGTAGCGCATCAACATGTGAGCTTCAGCCAACGGCTCCTCTCTGTGCTCTCTCAGTCACTGCCGCTCTGGTTCTTCTTTCTTTGAAACTGTGTCGATTTGTGTCTTTTTAACACATATGTCCAGATTCCACCATCTGAGTCCTGCTGTTGTATCTAGCTCTCATGTGCTGACGCTGTTCTTTGGGAAATGCTGACAGGTTCCACGTACAATGCACACTCCGCGCTCTCCGTACCACAGATCATCAGTTGTGGCGCTTACCCAAGCTGTGCTTCACCCTCGTGGTGTGCTTTCTTCTGGAAACTTCTAGTGTGGATAAAATCCCCGAAGACATCAGAGGGAGTAGCCAGCCGGAATGTCCAGGTCATCATGACATCGCTTCAGAGGGAGTCATACGCAACTCAACTGTCGTCAGCACTCGATTTAACAGAGCCACGGAGTCCAGCGCAAGGTTCCTGTAACCCCCTGAGAAAGAAGCAATATGCAAATTGAATCATTATAAACGCCACTACTTTGAAGTGATTCCATTTGATGGTGAATGAACATTTTGATCTCCATTGAATCCCCCAGAACAATACAAACACTTAGGTGAAGGTATGAGCTTGAATTGACATTCTATTAACCTGTTGATCTTTATACCAACTTGTGTTAACTTTCAGGATTTTCAAAAGCTCTTTCTGTTAACCATATTAAAAATATGAAAGACCTGTATATCTTCAAAAATGTGATTAATACTCCAATAAAAAACATTTATAGACAAGGTGTTAATCATCTACACTTTATGAGTAATTATGAATACATTGAAAAATGTTAGCATTTTGACAAGTTGTTTTTTTTTTTTTGAGACAGGGTCTCACTTTGTAGTTCAGCCTTGCTCTGAGTTAAGCCTTGGACTCACAGAAGTCCTCCTGCCTCTGCCTCCCAAGTGCTGGGATTACAGGTATGAGCCACCACACCTGGCACTGTGGTATGTGGTACTGATTGTTGGTGGTTGTGAGTCTCCACACCCAGCATTGTTGTATGTGGTTACTGGGGATAGAACCAGGGTCCTTGTACTTACAAAGCAGGTGTTGGAACCACTGAGCTAAACCCTCAGCCCCAACAATTTTTAAAATAAGAATCTATTATGATATATTACAATCGGGGCTGGGAATTTAGCTCAGTGGTTCTGGGGCCTGTCTTGCAAGTGCAAGGACCTGGGTTTGATCTCCCAGAAACCACATACAATACTGGATGTGGAGACTCATTCCTAGCAGCAATCAACACCACATACCACAATGCTGGGCGTGGTGGCTCATGCCTGAAATTCCAGCACTCGGGAGGCAGAGGTAGGAGATTGCTGTGATGTGAGTTTGAGGCTGAGCTCAGGGCCAACCTGAATTACAAAGCGAGACCTTGTCTCAAAAAAAAAAAAAAAAAAAAAAAGATATATTGCAATCAAAAGCATATTTTGAACAACAGAGAAATGTTTCCTATAAATGTAGTGTCCAGGATTCACTGTGGCAAGAAGGTTTACAGTTTTGACTCTGGCCCCAACATGCTTGACTTGCATGGTTTTAAATGAAAGTGCTTCTACACAAAACAAGATAGCCTAGAGGGAAAAAAAAAAATTGCAACTATTCTAAAGGATACAGCATAAGGTGCAGACAGCCTGCGACCTATAATTCAATTTGGAAATCTAGTCGAAGTTTCTTAGTGGTTCTACAGCTATGCTATCTTTTGAAAGAAAACTTTCAGCAGTTTTTTTAGTCTAGTTGCCACATGATAAAATAGGCAACTATCACTAAGTGGACAGAAGATTTGAATAAAACAATGAAAAACACACTGATTGTCATGTTGATTCAGTATATAGAGAATGTCCTGCTCAACACTGATATAACTCACACCTTTTCAAATATAGATATGCCTATACATGAGCCAAACCCTGTAATTTATTCAGCATTTAAAAAAAACTTGAATAAAAAGATTGAAATAATTGGGAGTAACTTCTCTGTTCCATTATAAAAGAAATATGCTAAAATCTATAACTATTAATAAAAGTTGAGCTGTTAAAAGTCAAATACCTATTCATGATTAAAAATAGAAATAAATAACAACCTTAAATCTAAGAATTAAAAGAAATTATGTTCAATAGATATGGTATGCTATAAAAATAAATATATCACAAGCATCATAAATTATAAAACATTCCTTTATAAAAATTAATTCTCTTTCTGTATGTCAGAAACAAACTTTCAAGACAATGCCTCTTAAAATAGTAATAAAACCACTCAATTTTTAAGAAGAAATCTGCAAAAAATGTCAGTATCTACAGAGAAAATGAAGTATGTTACCAAACAAAATGATTTTTTTCAAAGACAAAATTAATGAACTTACATGAATTTTTCTGTTAGAAGGCTAAAAATAATACATTTTTCCCAGTCTCTCTCTCTCTCTATATATATATATATTTGTTTCACTCAACCTCAATTAAAACCCCAGAGATTATATGTGAGTATTAAAAGGGCTAATTTTATATTTTCAAAGAAATTGAGAGCTACAAAAATATTAACACAGTTATGAATAACAACAAAAAATATAACAAAGTTGAAAATTTCCTAATACTAAAAATCAAGATCTATGAAGTTACAATAATAAAGACAGGACAATGAAAGTGCAAAGTTAGTCGGGCTGACTGTGGAACTGAGTGTACGTCACCAAGGGACAGGCTCGAATGTGGCCACTGACTCACTTGAGATAGTGCACCGAGAGAGAAAGTGGTCTTTATGATACAGAGTGAATTCTCCATCATGTGGATACCCATGGTGAGGAAAGACAGAATCTCAGCTCTTTCCCTAGCTCACCGCATGTCCCCAAATAAAACAGAAATAAATATTTAAACTCTATATATGAAACAGAAAAATTACACTATGTAGAACACCATGCAAAATTGTGCCTTTCTGAATTTTGGAAGGTAGAGGTTCCTTGCACGTAAACTCCATAAAAAAGGCACTAACCATAAAGAAGACAGTTTATAAAGAAACAATATTAAAAGTCATATTTTCTACTTATCAAAAGAAACTACCAGATGAAAACAAGTGCAAATCACAAAGTGGAAGAAGTCGCACATGACACCACTAGCTAATAAAAGATAATTACTTAGAATATAAAGAACACAGGGAACTATCATATTCAACTGACGAAAGAGTGAACTAGTGCCACCATTGTGTAAATCCATTTAGCAGCCTTTACTTAAGCTTGAATATTCAGTTTTATTCCAAATGCCGAGACCTACAGAGACAGATAGATAGATACTGATAGATTAATAGATAGATGAAGTATATAAAACAATATTCAGAGTAATTTTACTCATCATAACTAAAACCTAGAAATAAACAAATTGAATATTAATATTACCATAGACAAAGGCTGGCATATTTACGTGATGAGTAACATATAGCTGTGCAACTGGGTAACTACAACTAGAATAAAAATGTTACCTTTCATAATCAATGGCTTCTGGTGTTTGTTTAAAACATTTCATGTATGTTCACAAAAAGATGACCTGGCATTATTTATATATTAAAGAAGAATTACAGTTCCTTTTTTCCAGTGGTGTCTAATATATTCAGTAGTTTATTCCCTTTCAAGAAAAATTATGTTACATATTTTTCCAGGCATTTGTATCATTGTATTAGAAATCTGGGATTGAATGAACATTCATAAAACTTGCAAGTGTAGTTAGCTTCAATCCTTCTTCTTAAAACTGAAAGTTTAACTATATTTTTATGTGGCATAATTTTTATGCAATGTGCACTTCATTCTTTGAGATACAGAAGAATACATGTGTGAATATCATGCTGCTTTCCCTTGTATAGAAGTTGATTTACTTCCTTTATGTGGTGACCTAATGAACTTGGGCCCTAGCATGTGATAAAGAATGGACAACTCATAATCTCACAAATGACACACAATTTCTTAAATCACTGTGTTAAGACGAATAGAAGCAGGCTGATGTTCCTGCACAGGCCCTTCCGGGTTACAAGGCATGGAGGTCAGAGAACTCCTTTAAGTCCCCTGGCTTTCCCAGTTCTTCCTCCAAAGAGATAGCTCCAGCATCCTCTTTAACCCAGGACCCCAGGGAGCAGAAGTAACCAGGCAAGAATTTTCCTCATTTATCAGAATATTTCCTCCTGTGCTTCTAGCCTCAGTGGCTTCAACACTTCTCAATTAATAAGACAACTCTGTTCAGTTGTTTTATCTTCTGTGTTCTTAACCTCTTGAAGTGCTCTTCTGTCTTCGTAGTTTTCACAAACCCATCCATTCTCTTAGGCCCAGTTCAAGACACTTTTCTACTTTGCCATATTTAGCCTCTTGACCTCATATGAGGCAAAAATGCCTAGAAGAGTGATTGTACTTCAAGTCCAAGCCAGGACACAGGAAAAGCGATGGATGGCTAGAGTTTTCTTTAAAACTGAGGAGATTTTACTAGGAAGCACCAGTCCTACCGCCACGCCTGCTTCCCTCACCTCCCACCCAGCACACCCACTCCTGGCCCTACTCTTCTTTGACTGAGGGTTCTTTCTACAGGAACAAGTAAGTTCCAAAAGGCCAGTGATCCTCTATGTGTCTCTTCAAAAGAATGGCCACGCCGCTAAACGAAGGAGAGCTCTCCTAGGAAGGAGGAAGGAAGCAGACAGCTGGTACTAAATGTCAGCCTGTCAGGGTTCTGGCACACATCTCTCTTTGTGTGAGGGTCATATGCTACTCTCTCCTCATCCTAGTACCACTCCCTAACAGGAGGGTAGGTCCTCGCTACCTCTCTATGCATCACTGTAATCAACATTCACATCTGGTTGCTAAACTGAATGACAAGTGACTGTTTTTCATTACACTTCTCAGGAGTGGCAACTGAGTCTTTCCAGAGTTAATTAACCTACAGGAGCCCGTAAAGGGCTAGCAACACACTTAATATCAAGAATGCCCCCTCCTGACTCCTCTTCTTCTGATCTATGCTTCTATTATTAACCTCAGCTCCTGCAAAGGACACACGTGTCTCTCATCACACTAGTTCCATGGTAGTGAGCAGGCTTTTCATTTCATTTATGTAGCCAAAGCACACCATGAAATTATTTTTTTCAACACTCCACTCAACTGAATTAATTGTTCTAGTTACAGTACTCTTAGTTTTTATCCAACTGATTAAGTGGAGAATAATCCAAATACATTGTCAATTATAAATCTTTCATGATTTGGGAGATTTTATACAAATGTACATTTGACAGTGCTAATGTAAAGCAAATAGCAAAGTTGATTAAACATTCTCAAGATAAGAAGGATAAACTATTGGATTACTTTATAGGTTTAACCACCAATCATAAGCTGGTATAAACAGAAATATTTTTATGCTCATTTTAAAATAATTCTTTGGAAAACAACCAGGAAGGACTATGGAAGTAGGTCAAGAATGTATGCACAAAACATTTGTATTCTTTACTGTGTAAACACTATTTTATTTATTGAAAGTATACACTTTTAAATATTTATCGAACAAATTAGCATTTTGCTGAGCTTCCCTCCAAAATCATTACTATACTCTGGCTACTGATACAGCCAGGACTAGAATTGTTTCCCCTTATTTGCTAAGTAGTTATTCACCAATCATCATCTTCTAGCACTCACTCATAACTGTCCAACTCTCCTCTGGAAGTCTGTTGAGATAAAATAATTTGAGAAATCCTGAAACTTTAATTGAGTCATGAGAGTCACGTTATCCAGTTCCCTTATTTTACTGGTGAATCTGAAATATGTTTTCATGATTTGCCTCAGGCCTTGGATCTAGAATTCTTTCACATGAGGGTAAAAAGTTGTTGTGCTGTGTGAATGACAATGATTCATTAGAATTTAAGTTCTTTGGGAAGAATTTTAAGGTCAAAGGGCAGCCTGCATAAATTTGAAAAAGACACCTCTGTCCTGTATGTTTTGTTTAACAATGCATGGTCCTTGAGAAAATGTCATCAAGTTGAAGAAAAGGGATAAAAAGGAATGAATCTCCAAACAAACCTAGCATAAAAACCGAAGACAGAGATTTATTTGTAGGGATTGTCAGCCTACGATTTTCAGTAGTACTTGCAGGGCAAGCTAAATGCAAACAATAAATAAGTAAGCAGACAGGTAAATAGGAACAGCAGCAGTGAAAAAAGTACACACTGTCAAGAAAGCATTAAACCTGTTCTCTCTGCTGGAAAATGAGCAGAACACATTCAACAGCTGAGAATATGCAGGCGCACGGTGTTTTCCCAGGTGATGTGTAAATGAGACACAGCGTCTGGGAATGGTGCTCTCCAGAAACCTCACTCCTGCCTCTCTGCCTCAGATTTCATGTACAAAGCATGCATCTTCTCTCTTCTCTCTTTTCTCCACTTTGGTTAATGCTAGATTCCGTAGTTCTTTACCAAATAATCTTAAGTGATATATCAATGAGAGCATTTTCCATACTTAAATATTGTCTGCATATTTACATATTCGTGTTTCAAAAAAACCATGATTCATTTGCCCACACCAGCACATACAGCATATGTGCGTAAACCCTCTGGAGTTTTATCTGGTCCTTTTTCCTGCTGTAGCCCCAATTTTTGGCATCCCATATGAGCAGCTCTGTGTGAGAACAACTTTTATTCTGTAATGCACAGTGGAATAATTGAACTGTCACACATAGAGAGATTCCAGGTAGAAAATGACCTATCATACTTCTGAAAAACTTGAGCTATTGATTTCTAAAAACGTGACCAAGCATTTTGATCCAAAGCATAAATAACAGCTAAAACTTCAAACTCGCCAGTTCTGTCTTTCATAAAGTGAAGCCTTAATCTAATGGTAAATAATCATATATTCAGTTTTGTAGGATTTGCTAGTGTGTTTTCTTAAGATAAACATCAGGACTAGGTGCCAGTCTGTCCTTTTCCCCCCGCAATAAATGCTGCACTGCAAACTGAGTGCATTCTTTGCAAAACTGGATGTCAGGACAGTAGATATGAAATAGATGTTTCACTTTTCCTCCCCAAACCATGCAGTATGCCTTTCCTAATTTGTCTGCTCTTACAACTCTGTAACTATTGTGGAAAGATTGCTTTTACACCAAACTTCTCACATTTAGATCCTATGTGCATACCTAATTTTTCTTGGGAACACATAAATAATTTTCTCTCATTTTCATTCACTTAGCATAACTTTGTAAAACAGATATAACAGTAATTACACAAATAAATGTATTTTATGTTCATGAAAGAATTGTATTCTACTTGCAGAAATCAAGAGATGAAAATGTACTTAAAAAATATAAAAGTCACTCTTTGTTGTACAGGACTGCTTACTATATTTTTTTAATTCAAATCTTTATTGGTACATTATGAATACACATCATCATCGCATTCTATTGAGAGCTTACTACATCTTTTAAAATAAAGTATAATTACTTTTTATCATCCTTGAGTGTTTTCCTGCCTTTTACACCATTTGGAATAAAAAGCATTTTAACAATAAATTACAAAGTCAGTGGTGTGTCCGTTCAAAATGTGTATTGATACGAGATTAGCATATCTAATTAGATCACACTGAAGGAAAACAGAAACAGTTCGGCTCTACTGGTATTAATAGGATGAACTATTGCACACTTGAGGAGAGAACAAATCAGCAAAAAACAAGAGTAATATGTTTTTGCCGAAATGGACATGGCTCCAAGCTTCCAATTTCAGGCAGAGTAGAGTGTGATTTTTCATGGCTGGCGAAAATAAACATGAATATTTGCAGATGAATTCTGTCAGCCACACAACCCTTACTAAAAGCTAGTGGAGGGGGTGGTTGTGTAGAAAGTAATTTTCCCCGCTGGGTGTGCCCATCATGACACAAATGTTGACAATGTCAAGACAACATCAGGGGTTGTGGGGGGGGG
>PVIR01009177.1:0-54109 GCA_004026965.1 Petromus typicus | reverse complement strand
AAAAAAAAAAAAAAAAAAAAGAATGGAGTATTACTCTGCCATTTAAAATGATAAGATTGAGTCATTCATACTCAAATAGATGTACCTTGAGGACATCCTCATATGTGAAATAAATAGGTCACAGATGTGTAAGTATCATATCTTTTCTCTGGTATGAGAAAATGAAGTTGTAAACGAGTCGTAGTATGTAGAGTTGATATTGTGAAATAGAAAATATTTAAAAGGAAAGAGGGTGTAGGGGTAAATAATGAGGGGAAAAAGAATGTGACAGTAATAAAGAAAAAAGGAAACAAAGATTATGTACATAGTGGGGCTTGCAGGGCGGGGGAAAAGGGGAAAAATGAGAATCAAGTCATGTCATATTCTGGCACAAACTCTCAATGTTGAATGTGATGATGATGTGTATTCATAATGTACCAATAAAGATTTAAATTTAAAAAAATTAAATAATAAAATTGTGCTGCTGTACAGAGCAGCCTTGGCATACCATCCCAGACCTATCCAAGAGGGGCCTGGCCTTCTCCCTCCCTGTTGGTAGGCTGTGGGCAGCCACTCTGGAGCAAAGGCTTACGGGGATGCGGGGAGGGGGAACAGCGTACCTGAAACAGTGGGCAGGGCCCAAGATGCAGCCGTCCCTTCGCCGTGGGTGAGTGGCGAACCCAAGGCTTCCGGGAAGTCAGGCCTGGAGCTCAGGGGAGAAGAGAGGCCTAGGGGAACAAGGCGACCTCACCAACACCCCCACTCTGCGGTCTCTGCTGGGTCTGAGGTGGGGGTCTGACCCGGTCTCCAGCCTTCACCCTCACCCATGAAACCGCTTTCTGGGTGCAGACTACGCCCTGCTCTGACCTTCTGGGCATGCAGATGTATACAGAGACCTCGGGAGCCTGTAGAGCAAAACCTTGCCATGGGGGATGGGGAGCCTGTGCTTTCTCAGCTCATTTAGATTCTGACTCCACAATAACAAGGTTTTGCTTAAAAAAAAAAAAAAAGAAAGAAAACTCAGCATTTGTTGCAAATCCAGCCTGCACATCTGGAAGCAGTTAACGGCATCCTCTGTCTAATTCCAAGCTCCTCCAGGGCTCAGTCCTTTTCAGGGCGCCTGCAGCCCTCCCACTCCCGAGACTTCCCTGCTTCCCGACTCCAGAGACCCCATTTCCGGCTCCTCAGTCCTGCCCTCGCTCTGATGGCCGTTTCCAAAGCTGGCGCAGAGAACCCAAGCCAGCTGCCTCCTACTCACTCCGCTCAGGGTTCATCTGGGGTCTCTGTGTGTCTTCCTGGAGTTTCGTGTGCAGTTGTGGAGGGTTCTTTTGTACATCCCCCTCCTCCCTTTTCCCCTGAAACTAGCATCTCTTGTCCAGGACCCGGTAACGAATCAGCTGCTGACTCACAATAATTTGAAAGAAAAAGTAATGAAACAGTTTGTCTCACAGGACTAGCCATCTTTAAAGATATAACAGCTTTTTAAATAAATATAAAATAAAACCAAATTATTACTTACTTTGGGGTATCCCTCCAAGGGCGGACACAGGCCTCTGTAACTGTGAGACAAGTACAACTTGTGCGGGTCATGCTGAGACACTACATCTCAGCTTCCCGAGTTGGGCTCCCCCACTGTCCCGGTGATGGCTGTGTACCTGCCCCATCCTGTGCCTGAGTGTGGGGTCCCGTCGCCCCTAGGTTTGCATCATGACTGAATCAAAGCGACCTGACCGCCTGTGACCCTGCAGCTCTGAGCCTTTCCCAGCAGGCTGGGGCCTTGAACGTTCCAGGCACTGATAACCGCGTTATAGGTTGTTTCCCGGAATACAGAAGTAAACTGGGGCTGGCTGAGCCTCAATCCCTTCAGCCTCCTGTGCCTCGAACCTCGGCCCCTCACGCAGACAGGCCGCCTCAGAGAGACTCGCTGCCCCGCTTCGATGAGTCCCCCGGGGACGCTTCGGCCTGATCACAGTTATGTGACAGTAGTGCCTCTCTCTTTGCAATCCCCTCTGCAATCAGCTCAGATGGTTTGGGGAACTACCTTCTGGGAAATCCCCTGCCACAGCTTTTGGGGTGACTCCTGTCATGGATTCCACAGGAAAGACAGCACGAGACAGTCCGAGGTGGAGTTCCCAATCGGACATCTTGTCACACTGTCCCCACTCCGGGCAGAAACAGGGTCTGCTCTGCTAGCCCTGTCTGGTGTGGGGCGCCCCCGGCTCCAACGCAAGGGACAGTCTTTATGCGACACTCAAGCCAGAAGCATCCTTGGCTGCCTCCTGCCTCCACCAGCACGTTTGCTCACACGTCCATCTTACAAGTGTCCTCTCCGACTCCACTGCCATCTCTCTGATGCAAGCCTCTGTCTTCCATTATGTCTCATACACAGCTGCTTCCCCATCTCTCTCTGCTTTTGCATGTGGAGGAAAAAGAAGCATGCAACTGCTCCTTAGCCTGTCTCATGGGACAGAAAAGTGCCCTCTGTGTTTTTCCCTTCTCTGGCTCTTAATGTTTTCCAGGCAGATAGACAGACTTTACAATCCCACGTCCTGTCTGGGGCTACAGAAAGGCTGTAAAGCCGTCATCCTAATGTCTCTGCACTGCAGAGGCCTGACTCAGAGACGGCTTCCTGCTGGCGCCCCGGAGGAGGCAGGACAGCCTGCCTGGGCACAGCAGCAGGGTCCGAGCTGAGTCCCTCAGACTGAGGAGGGGCAGAGTTCTGTGGCCCCTGAGGGCAGTAAGAGACCCTCAAGCCTCCAGGTGGCCGGTCTTAGAGGTGCCTAGATCAGAGGGGTTGGCAGCCTGGGGTTCCACGGAAGGGAGCTTCCCCTGCAGTAGAGTCAGAGTGTCATCGGGGGACTTGATCATCAGGGGACCCGCTGGCACCATGCCAGTTAGAGGTCCCTGCTCTGAGTATAAAATCGGTATTCTCCTGTACCCCTGAAAGAGGAGTGGTCTCAGTAATAACCTTAAAGGGAAGAAGGGGTTTAAGGCAGAATGAGGCTGAGGTTCTAGGAATAAAGTTATGTTTCCTGAGGATTTAAATGAGACTGACTCGTAACTGTTGTACACTTAGATTGACCAGTTGTGTCAGTTTGCATGGGGAGTGGGTTTCTAAAATGGAAGACGTTTGTGCTAAAACTGGGATTGTTCTAAGCAATCTAGGATGAACTGTTTGTCTCACAGAATGGCAGCATTTAAAATAAAATCGGATCACATGTCCTGCATGCCCATTCTGCTCTTTCCAGGGCTCTGAACCCTCCCCATCTGGATCCTCTCTCCCTCCTCTGGTCTCCCTTGTATCCCTCTGCCCTTGCTCCTTCAGTCCAGCCGCCTTGCAAGACTCTCTGTCTTGCCAGCTCACAACCTGCTTCCCGTGGGTCCTTCTGCTCACATCTTCCCCTAGCTCCTGTCCTCCCTCTGCAGATCCCAGCTCAGAGCAGCCCCTCCGCAGTTCCCTGCGGCAGCTTCTGACCCTGCCCGGCCTCCCTGTCTCTGCCGTCCTCCGCTGTGGTTCTTTAGTACTCACTGGTGGAAAGCAGCCCTCTGTGTGCCTGCGGTCTGCCCCTCTGTGGCTGTTCTCCAACCCCACCGCCACCTGTGCACACACAGCTGATAATCACCGCATGCTTGTTGCCTGGATGACTGCAGAAAAGGATGCTAATGTTCTCTCCTTTCCTCTTCTTTTTCACATTACTCCAGAACAGCAATGAGTCAGCAGGCTGGGTGTTCTTGGCTTGCTTGTGTTGGATCAGACGAGAAGCCATCACCCAGCCCGCTCAGCGCTGGAATGTGCTAACCTGAATATTGTTTCCCTCCTGGTGAAACTTACAGCCAGCTATTCTCTTTTGCAATCCTTTTTAAAAATTGGTTGTCTAATCTCTATAATATATACGAGCAACACATCACAGATAAGAAAAAAGAATAATAGGGTGGATAGCACAAAGAAAGACAGTTTGATCTATAATTTAGAAAAGAAAAACAACTCCAGATGGATCAAAATTGCAATGAATTTAACTTTTGTCAGTTTTCTTACTAAAAGACTGAGATTATCAGCATGTATTAAAAGATCAGCTACTGCAAACATGTACAAAGAATAAAAAGACAGAGAATCAAGAGATGGATGGGAGGACTGCAGAATTAGCTCAGTGGCACTGTGCCTGCCTTGCAAGTGCAAGGTCGTGAGTTCGGTCTCCTGTACCAGAAAAAAAAAAAAAAGATAGGTGGAATGCAGGTGAGGAAAGGAAAGAAAAGAGGATGAAAAAGGAATTAAGATGTGTTAAAGAGCAGGGGACTTAGCTCAGTGGTACCATGCCTACCTTGCAAGCACAAGGGCCCAAGTTTGATTCCCAGTACCACCAAATAAATAAATAAAAGATGTATTATGCATGTGTACCAAATTTCACCAAGGAATGTAACCCTTATGGACCACACGTGTACTCATAAGCTAAAATAAAATAATAATAAAAGACATGGGTCAAAAACTGAGGCCTTTACAATCAAATGGACATATCTTGAGGACATGCCATGAGTGAAATAAATAGGACACAGATGTGTAAATACTGTATCTTTTCTCCGGTAAGAGGAACTGAAGGTGTAAATGAGTTCTAAAATGTATGACAGATATTGTAAAACTGTAAGAAAATATTCAAAGGGCAAAGGAGATAGGGGTTAGTAAAGAAGTGAAAGAAACACTTTAATGTTTAAAAAAAAGAAACAGCTTATGTAATAGGAGGTGGGAGTTGTGGGTGGGCAGGGAAATGGGAAAAAGTGAGAATTAAGTCATGTCATGTGCTGGTACAAATACTCAGTGTTGATCATAATCGTAATGTGTATATAAAATGTACCAATAAAATCAATTTAGAAAAAAAATTTTGAAAGTAAAAAATAGTTTATGAAAAAAGGAAAAAAAGTCAGCTATCTGTTATTTGGGTGAGATACACCTAGAATATTTGGATGTAAAAATTGAAAATTAAAAAAAAATGGGAAGGGTCAAAGATTTAGTTCAGTGGCAATGCTGCCTGGCTGGTAAGCACAAGATCATAAGTTTTATCCTTTGTACTTCAAAAAAAAGGGCTGGGAAAATATACATAAAAAAGAGTAATGGAGGAAAATTGACACAATGTTTTAAAATTAATGTATTGGTGTATTTCACAAGATAGGCGCCGGAACCACTGAGCTATATCCCCGGCCCTATTGGTATCTTTTACGTAGACACGGGGAGTTCGTACCCGCCCATCATATACGTCACGTCTTCTCTGGTCCAATCTCCTTTCCCTTCAACCTCTTCCCCTCCTTATTTACAAAAGTTTTGTCTCTTGTGTTCCTTCTCTTTTCCTTGTTGTTTGGCCATTCATGGATCTGATCAGATCCAGAAAGACTGTTCCAATTTCTACAGGGTGCTTCATCATGAGTCGGAGCTGGGCTTTGACAAATGCTCTTTCTACGTCCATTGGGCTCATCGTGCAGTTTTGTCCTCGGTCCTGTAACACAGTGTGTGACAGTGGTAGATTTGCATACGTGGACCCTCCCTGCGTGCCTGGGCGGATCCTCGGTTGACGACCTGCTCCCTTCTCTTCACCAGTGTCTGACTGAGGATTTTTGCACCTGTTTGTTAGAGAGAATAAATAGTTCTCTTCTTTGGTTGAATCCGTCTCTGGTTTTGGTATTAGGGTGATGCTTGCTTCCAGGAATGAGTTTAGGGTACTGCTTCCCTTTCAGTTCATTAAGGAGTTGGAGGAGCATTGGCATTAAATCTTCTCTAAATTTCTTGTAGAATTCAGCAATGCATTCATCAGGACCTAGACTTTTCTTTGTTGCTGGATTTTTAATTACATCTTCAACTTTATTGTCTGATATTGGGTTATTTTGAATTTTTATACTTTCTTGATTCAGCTCTGGTAATTCATATGTATTCAGGAATCTTTCCATTTCTTCTGTATTTTCCATCTTAGTAGAATACAGGTTCTCAAGGTAGGTATGGATGGTCATCTGAATTTCTGCAGGATCTGTTATGATTTCACCCTTTTCATTCCTAACTGAATAGATTTGAGTCTTTTCTTTCCTTTTTTGATAAGGTTGTCCAAGGACATGTCAGTTTTATTTAATTTTTGAAAAAAGTAACTCTTTAATTGATTTTTTTCTTTTTCTTTTTTTTTTTTTTTTTAGTCTCAGTCACCTTAATTTCTGCCCTGATATTTATAATTTTCTTTCTTGTGTGACCTTTGGGCTTGACTTGCTCTTCTTTTTCTATAAACTGGAGGTTTAACGTTTGAGTTTGAGTTTATTCATTTGAGCTCTGTCTGTTTCTCTCCTGTGGGAACTGGCCACTACAAATTTCCCTTGTAGGACTCCTTTCACTGTGTCCCATAAGATCTGTTGTGCTGAGCTGGCATTATCATTTAATTGTAGAACCCATCTAATTTCTTTTTTAATTTCATCTGTGACCCATTGGTTATTCAGGAGGGTATTATTTAATTTCCATGTGCTTATGAAGTTTTTGTGGTTTCTTTTGCTATTATTTCCAATTTCATTGTACTAAGGTTTGATAATATGCATAAGATAATTTCATTTCTTTTGCATTTACTTAAGCATGCTAGGAAATGACTATTTTTCAAAGATGTATTGTAGGTGTAGTTGGATTTGGGGTTTTAAGGCTGTTGTAAGACCTTCATCTCTTCAGTTTATTGGAGATGAGAAGTTGCTGCCCATTTGGCTTAGCCCCTAGTTCTTTGATACTGGCATATACCACTGCTTATGACCTTCAAGCAACTCAGTTTTGTCACATAAAGAAGAACAACTACTTAAAATAACTAGGTCACTGTGGCTCCAGTAGTACATCAGTAATAACAATAGCATCAAGCTCAGCCTAGAACATGACAAATTGTGAAAATTATTAATTGCCAACTTTAACAGTAGGGGCAAGATTTTTAAATTATATAATGTTTTGGGTTTTTTTTTTTTTTTTTTGAGACAGGGTCTCCCTTTGTGGTTCAGGCTGGCCCTGAGCTCAGCCTCAAACTCACATCACAGCAATCCTCCTGCCTCTGCCTCCCGAGTGCTGGGGTTACAGGCGTGAGCCACCACACCTGGCACTGTGGCATGTGGTACTGAATGCTGCTGGGATGAGTCTCCACACCCAGTATGGTAAGTGATTATCGGGGATCGAACCCAGGCCCTTGCACTTGCAAGACAGGCACTGGAACCACTGAGCCAAATCCCCAGCCCCTAAGTTATATGATGAAACCTAAAACAAACCAGAGAAGTATACAGTAAATATTCTCTTACTATGGTGATTTTATATGGTGGGAAGAAAAGTCAGAAGAGGTAAGAGCGTGAGGCATGGTGGCTGTCATCCCAGCACTTAGGAGGCAGAGGCAGGAGAACTGCGGAGAGATCAGGCTATCCTCAGCTACACAGTGAAGAAAGACTTTGTCTCAAAATAACTAAAAGAATGAAACTAGAAAAATAAAAGAAATGAAGGGGAAATGGGAAGGTAAGAGAAGAGAAATTAGAAGCAAGGCTGAGGGCGAAGGAGGCTATGCAAGCTTTGGGAGCTGGTGGAGAAGAAGGAGGGAAGAGACAGAAAGAAGAACGACAAAACATCAACAAGAAAAGCAGACACAAGCTTCGTCCTCATATACTAACAAGAACAAACAACCAAGAAAAACAGAAAGGACAGAGAAGGGAAAAACGTCCGTTTCAGGGCCTGTTTCAGCTACTTCGTGTTGGGTGATCCCGGCGAGCCTGCTGTAGGGTCACCGCAGGTGTGGACGGCCCTACAAGCCGCTGCTTCCACCTGCACTGATTTCAGGCTGTTCCTTAGTAATAAAGAGAATCCTAATGTCATGGCAAAACTCTCACCTCACTGCAAAGACAGTGACTGTAAGATGCACAGAATCTATTTAAATAAGCTTAAGATAAATAAAACAAAAAAGAATTATTAGGAGAAACTAGCACATTCACCACAACGGGGAGAGACTGGCATATCTGGCTTATCTCTAATGTGTACGACGTATCAAGAACAAAAATATGAGCAAGATTTGAAAATCATAACTAACACATGTGATCTGACCTACTTGCATAGTTTTGGGAGACAGTTCCCCATTGATTTTCTGCGAGTCTTGTGAGCACAGCTTTTTCTGCAGATTCTCCAGGGAAGCTGGGATAATAAACAGCCACAGAACACAAGACCAGACTGAGCTGATTTATTGGGCTGGGGATCTAGCTGAGTGGTGATGTGCCTGCCTGCCTGAGTTCAAACACCAGTACTGAAAAGGAAAAAGAAAAAGAAACTGATTTATTAAATTGTTAGGAACAGATGTCTGAAAGACATTTCTTCGTACTGCCTTCTAGAGCTATGAAAGTTCAATATATCTTATATTAACTTTTTAAAAATGAAACTGACGTCTTTCTGTAGAACTTTCCCCTGATCACTCATACACTTGGGTATGTGAGAAATGTATGTGTCCTAATACTGCACTTGAAAGTGTGTGTGTGTGTGCGCGCGTCTGTGTGCGTGTGCATGTGTGTGCATGTGTGTGTGCGCGTGTGTGTGCGTGTGTGTGTGTGTGTGTGTGTGCGTGGTACTGGGGGTTGAACCCAAGGCCTTTTCACTGAGCTCCACCCCTGGCCCTGTCTAGATTTTGAGGCAGGGTCTTGCTAACTTGCCCAGGGTAAGCTCAAACTTGTGATCCTCCTGCCTCAGTCTTCCAGAGTTCTGGGATTCCAGGTGTGCAGACCACACCCAGCTTGAAATTATACTCTAACTGGAGCAGGAGTTAAAAAATCTAGGCTTCTACAAGAAATCCAGACGTGGCCAACTCCAGGGAAGTGAGGTCTAATGAGTCAGGCTTTGAAAAGAAGGAGGGAGAGCATTACACCCCCTGCCTGACAGACCTGCTTCCCGATCAGCACAACGCTGTCGTGGTGGTGCATTTTACATGTCAGCATGACCATGCCGCTTAGACATTTCTCCAGGGTGTATCTTCATGCAGACGCCGGGGCCTGGATCTCAGTCTGTTTTATACTGCTGCGACAGCACGGCACAGACTGAGTACACCACAGAGGAAAGAAAGTCATTTCTCCTGCACCGCGACGAGCAGGCGCAGGTGTCCTTACCTGAGTTCCTCCTGGGCTCCGGCTCGGCAAACAGAGGTTTTCTTGGTCCTTTATTTTGTTCAGTTGCTCTTAGGATAAGGAGTCCAGGGGGCAGAAACTGGAAATCTGCTGCTGACGGGTTTTCACCTAGAAGTCAGGAGCCTGGCTTCAGCCAGTGCGCCCGAGTGGAGGGCAGGTGCTTCCTGAGCTTACGGAAGTGTCTCAGCAAAGGTGGAGCCTGCTGAGTGAGCATGTTCTCCAGCTACCGCCGATCCCGGGAGGTTACTTGTTCCTCTTGGCTTTCAGCAGGTGACTGGTGAGATTTGGGCCTTGATCTTTTTTTTTTTTTTTTTGGTGGTATGGGGATCGAACTCAGGCCCTTCTGCTTCCAAGGTAGGCAGAGTACCACTTGAGCTACATCCCTGGCTCTGGCCTTGATCTTGACAAGCTGAACTGGAGAAAGTTTTGAATACATACTTGGTGAGCATCTAGGAGATGCTGACTCACCTAACAACCAACGTGTGTTTCGGTCTGCAACAGCTAGTGAGGAAGGGCTACAATTGATTCTGCTGCAGAAGGATCAGTGAGGAGAAGCAGTTAGAGAACTGAGCTGGTCTGGAGCAGCTCTCAGGTGCAGACACAGTCTGAGCCCCCAGGGCAAGCGCCCCAGGCTGGCGTTCCCTGGCTCTCAACCTCCTGGGTAGACAACAGGTGACAAAAGGAGGAGGGGAGGCGACAAGCCAGGGTGACCAGCATCGCCCCAGTAGGAGAAGCACAGCAGGGCAAGCCCAGGAGACACTGAGCACTTCCTACCCTTTGAGAAGGAGGTCTCTCGTCTCTCCCAGAACAGTTCAGACACTTCATGCTGAGCCGGGAGGCGCTGCTCAGGGCGGCCGCCTGTCCTGGGCTCTGCTCCCCTCTTCTCCCCTGCAGGTCTGTGGCATGTACAGGGCCCTGGTCCTCATAGACCTGGCTGCTCAGTCCTTGCGCCCAGGGCCTGTGGCCCCGACAGGGAGCCAGAGAGAGAGTTTGTTGCTACAGACCCCCCAGGGAGAGCTCAGAAGATGAGGAATCTCGGCTCCTGCCTGCCAGTTAATAGGTTAGTCTGTTCTTCTGAATGTCAGTCGAAAGTGTCTTTAAAACACTCTGGTCCCTTCGGTGGTCTGAATGGCCCTGTAATTCTTGAATGTATGGAAACACATTCTCAGTTTGCCAAACCTCATGACGATCTGTACAGCTCAGACTTGCACAGAAAGCAGCTTTTAAATCTGCCTGAGATTATCTACTGTTCCTAACAAGCGTCCTGCAGGTCCGAATCTGTCTTCCTAGACAAGCGCTTCCTGACCAGAAGCCTGTTCCCAGCGGCAGCATCCTCAGCCTCTTGTGTCAGATGCCATCTGGGGCAGACTCCGTGCCGTGCCTGGCCGGCCCCTGGGCCAGATCCACAGGGGACCAAAGTGAGGACTTCCGTCTTCTTCCCTCAAGGGGCCGCAGATCTGTACAACTGACTGCAGTTACGGCCATCGCTGCTTGTGCTTGCCTTCTGACGGCCCGGGGCGGGGTCAAGGCCATAGCCCCGCCGGGACCCCAAGAAGCCCATGCCGCCTGCGCCGCCTCTCAGCCCTGTGCATCGGGTGTGGACTGTGAGTTCTCCGCACCTCCGAGTCCCGTGGTGAAGGCTGTGCGGGTCCTGCTGGCTCTCAGGTGTGGTCCAGCGTGGGTCCTGCTCTGCACAGAGAGCCAGTGGCCTTGGTTCCCACAAGGGCCCCTTAGGGGCTCTGTGCGTGATGCCTGGGGTGCAGTCCACACTGGCAGAGCTGGGCACCTGGGCTGGGCCTGGCCGAGGCACTTTCTCAGACAGCAGAGCAAGCCACTGAGAACCTCCGTGGGAATCAGAGTCCTCATTACGTACAGGTCGGAAATGACACGAGAAGAATTTGGCAAAGGGCTCTGCCAGGAAGCTTTAATCATGGGACCGTTACAGGCGGGTGTAAGAGAATGAGCACAGGGTTATCAGATCCTACAAATAAAAATAAGGGACGACAGGTCAGTTTTGTGGCTCAGATTACCAGCAGTAGCAAGTCCAATCTTTTCAGTATTTCAGTTATCTTAGCTTTTTCTTTCGGATCCCCTGGAATGCACTCCCGGGTCACGGGGAGGGCTCCTGGGCCAGGGAGCCCACCGGCTTGTCCAGCCCCAGGGCCTTGGCTTGCCCTCCCTCTGCCTCCAGGATCCCAGCATTGCTTGGACTTGACAGAGGAATTTAGGACATTCTTACAGTTTTTTGTCCAACTGAGCAACGCTCCCTGGCCTTCAAGGTCCAGCGCCCTCTCTGCAGAGATGCCACCGTGGGCTGCCGGGCTGCAAAGCTGTGGCCTTTCCCTCGGCACCCATGGCTTTGTTTGGAGCTGCTCCCTGGCTGGGAGTCGTTTCCCCTGACCAGAAAACAACATTCTTTTCCTCAGCGTTCCTTTCAGCAGAATGCTGGGGATGTGAATGGAATAATTTTGCTTTTAAATTACACTCTTTGATTGTAGTTCAATGATTTAATCGTAGTTATTAAACAACTAAAGATCTTCCTAGCCTGACACTTGTGGCTTAATAGGCTTTGGAATCGGACAGCCTGGGTTTATTTAAACATTTTTTAAAAAATAAAGCTTTGTAGAATTTACCCTAGGAAAGAAATTCTTACTGTGTTTCTCACAAAGATTGGGGGTTGCTGTTGTGTCCTGGTGGAGCAGGCTGTCTCTGAAGGACCCTAAACCACTTCTAGGTTGTGGACACCTCCCATACCACACAGTGGCTTCCAAGCGACACTGACTTCTCTATACAGCTCATTTTATTTATTTTATTTTACTTTTTGCACTACAGGGGATCAAACTCAGGCCCTTAGGCTTGTAAGGTAGGCACGGTATCACCTGGGAAAACTGGCTGTTATCAAGAAATCGACCATCATGAGTGCTGATGGGCCAGGCTGCTCAGAGCCCTTGCGCCTGCTGTAGACGGGCATGGCCACTGCGGAAACCAGCGTGGAAATTCCTCAGAAACTAGAACTGGAGGCTCTGTTTGACCCGGCCATTTCCTCTTCTTAATATCTCCTCATAGGAGTTAAAAGCATCATACCACATCGGTGTTTGCACACCTACAATTATAGCAGCACAGTACATGATAGCTATACCGTGGAAACAGCCCAAATATCCACCACCAGATGACTGCAGAAAGAGGCGGGTTTTTTACACAATGGAGTATTACTGTGCAGTCCAGAGGGGTGAGTTTCAGACATTCCCAGCTAACTGGACACACCTTGAGACCACCCTCCTAAGTGAATAAATCGGACACACATGTTCAACACCACATTGTTTCTCTACTGTTGGGTCAGTATTATCCTCCTGGCTGCACCTGTAATTATATTGGTTGGTCATAGTTTGCTCCATGTTGTACTCAGCCGTTGTGACTTTCCTCTGTGGGCTTGTTGGGCATGTATTTGGGACCTCCTGTCTCTCAGGAGCTATTCCTAGGCCCCATTAAAGTTTCCTGCATTTAACCTCCGTTGTTCTGGGGAATTTATTCTTCCACGCTGGGGAACACGCACTTGCTGTATCTCACTCTAGCAGGTTGGGAGACAGAGGAAGTGTTCTGAGGCAGAGCCCTCCGGGAGGAAGTCAGAGCAGGCACGTCTGCGCAGAGGACCCAGGCCCAGCCCCTTCCTGTCTGATCCTGGGCTGCCCCGCGGTGAGCAGCCTGCCCGGGACAGCAATGGGACCTCAGCCGCAGGCTGGGCCTGTGAGCCAAGGCAAACCTTCCAGCGTTTTATTCCTGGTAACAGGAATCGAACTCAGGACTTTATGCTTGCCAGGCAGGTGCCATACCACTGAGCTACACCCCTGGTCCGACTTTTATGCTTTTTTAGTTGATTTATGTCAGATATTTGTTAGAGTAACAAATCAGAGTAACTCCCAGGTGACTTGGAACTCGCCAGAGAGGTTGGAAGGAGGGGCCTTTGTTATAGACAGTGCACATGAGTTCACGTGGCAAAACGGGCTTTCTGCAGTGTGAAAGGAAGGGTTTATTCCAATGAATGGACACACCTGGTTACAAAGTTAAGAGTTTTTCACAGTGACATTCAAGTTAACCCAGAACGCACAAACCTAAAATGAACTGCTGTTGATAAACCAGACAACAAAGAACCTGGGGTGTTTAAACCAATCCTAGTTCAAATAAAGAACTTGAAATTTGCGACAGAAGCTGCAATTGCTGTTCTTTGAATCGATGATTTGATTAAATGACACATAGGAAGTAAAGACAGGTGATAAGCATGGGCTGATCGTCTGTGCATTCTGCAACCCCATGGCTGACTTGATTTCCCTTTTACTTGTCATACATTTTAGATGCAATGTCTTTTATCTAGATTATTACATGTTAAAGTACAGCAGAGTGTTGCATTGTGTTCCTGTGAACTAGGGAAAAAACATTAGCATCTTACTCCAAAAAGAACAACTATCATAAAAAAATAACAAGGCTGATGAGACTCTCCGGGAGGGAGAAAGGGCCCTTCTCCACTGCCGGGGGAGTGCGGACTGGAGCACCACTGTGGAGATCCGTGTGGAGATTCCTCGCGAAACTAAAACCAGAACTTCCGTTTGACCCAGCTCTTCCCCGTGCAGGTGTCTCCCTCAAAGAGTCCCAGACGTGGCATGGCAGGAACACACGTAGACGCATGTGTAAAGCAGCACGACTCTCAACAGCTCACTCTTAGAAGTGGCCTGCACAGTGGGACCTCCGTTTGCGAACTTAGCTCCTTCCACGATTCTGGTTCCAAACCAAATTGGACGAGAACAACCCACTTTCCCCTAAGCTCAACATTAAACCAAACCTCGGAGTTTCACACGGTTCTCGCCCAGTTCGGGTGCAAGTGGCATCGCGGAGAGAGTGAAGTCCGCGCGCTGAGGCGCCACTCTGTGCCCACGGGCACCTGCGTGGATGTGGATGGGCACCTGCGTGGATGTGGATGGGCACCTGCGTGGATGTGGATGGGCACCTGCGTGGATGCGGATGGGCAGCGTGCTCCGCGGAGGCCTAAGCGCTGCTCGGCCGCCAGGTCCGGTCGGTCCCGGGAAGTGGCTGCTCCCTGAGACCGTGGTGTGAACGGGAATAAACGGGAACGCGAGCCTGTGTCACAGCCTCTCACATGAAAACCCCAAGTGCAAATAAGAAAAATAAGAAGCAGATGGAAGGGAACGAGGAGACAGACCTTTGGGAAGGGACGCCGGGGCGCAGGGAGGCGAGGGAGGGGCCGGAAAGAGCCGCGCTGCGCTGCACACGCGCCTGCGCGAAGGTGGGCGTGCGTGGTGCGGCCTGCGAACGTGTGCCGAGAGAAGTGTTTTAAAAACCTACAACAAGCCGTGGCCACAAGCCTACTAAAAAGAGAGTATTTTAAAATAATCAGGACTCTAAATGGGCTTTCTCATTTATTTTGAAAGCAATTCAGACGCCAGACAGTTTATTATGTAAGCAATTCAGACGCCGGGGCAGAATTATCATTTTATTTCCACCTATAATCAGATGCAGCTGGGTATATAGTTTCCATGCTTCGTACTTTTCATAAATTTTTAAAATGACAAGTTTTAAACAAAAAAGAAACGAGCGGTTGTGCTCCAATCCCAAAGGCCCTGCTGGTCCTCGCTCACATCACAGGACTGCACTTAAGTCCGCGTGGAAAACGAGGCGCAAGGGACATGGGAACAGCGGGGAGCCCCGTGCCCACAGAGCCTGCGGCCGGCGCCGCGCGGGGGTCAGGGCGACGGGCCGGCGGTCGTTTAGGGAGCAGAGCCGGCCTGAGGCGCGCGGACCCCCGCTCCGGACCGGGCGCCGGTTCTTTCAACGCCGGGAACGTAGCCTCAGCCGGGCTGGCTGGCGGGGGCGCCCCCGTGTGGCGCTGCGGGGAACGTCGCCGGCCCGCCGGCCTCCTGCCTCCTCCCTAGTCCGTCCTCCGTCCTCCCTAGTCCCCCTTCCCTCCTCCCTCGTCCTTCGTCCCTCCTCCCTCCTCCGTCCTCCCTAGTCCCCCTTCCCTCCCTCCTCCCTAGTCCCCCTTCCCTCCCTCCGCTCTCACGGGCACTGACATGGCAGTGCCCGTTCCCTGCGGCCCTCCTTCCCCGCTGGCCGGCCGTGGCGGTCATTCCTGGCCAGTCTGTGCCCTCATCCACCTGAGGTGGCTCCCAGAAGGCAGGGCCTGGGGTGTGCGGCCTCCAGAGGGGCAGCGGCGGCGGCAGAGTCCTGAAAGGACCTGAGTCTGTCCCGGGGTGCTGGGAGGGGAGTGAGCACCAGCTGTTGGAAGGAAGAGAGCCAGGTAAGAGAATAATAGTAGCAACAACATAAAACAAATAGTGCGGATGGAGAGACAGACGGACGAGGGCCAAGGAGAGGGGGGAAGGAGGAAGAAAGGAAGACAAAGCGAGGAAAAAACAACCAGGCAAGCCCGGGGGTGTAGCTCAGCAGTGCACTCCTGCCAGCCAGCGCCAGGTCCTGAGTTCGATTCCTGGTGCTGAAGGACAAGAAGGAAAGGCGGACGGCGCAGACCCTGGAGGCGCCGAGCTGCGGCCACGCCTGCCTCCCTGGAGGGACGGAAGCCGGGAGACAAGGGCCTGGGTTTGTGTCCAGACACCCACGTTGCCCTCAGCTACTTCCACAAAGGTTTCTCCAAGCGCTGTCCGGTTGGTGACTAGATTGGAAACAGCAGACCAGGCGCCAGGCTCCGCAGGCCTGGCCGACATTCTCGGTCTCTGCCCTGCACCAGGCTCACGGACTGACCTGTGCTCTGATTCTGAGGAAGACGCCGCAGCTGTGCTTCAGAGCTGAAGTGTTGTGAACCCAGGTATTACTATACCTGAGACCGAACCCAGGGCCTTTGCACTGACCGGGTCTCACTAAGTTGCCCAGGCTGGGCTCAAACCCAAGATCCTCTCTCCTCAGCCTCTCCGAATGCTGGGATTGTAACTGTATTCCGAATCACCATGCTGGATCCGAGCTAGGCCAGCACTGGGACGGAGCTGCCGCCTTTGCCACGGGGATGCATAGGTTCACCGCCTGGCATCCAGGGAAGTGGGGCTGGAGGTGGGAGCTCCTTGGCAGGGCAGGGCAGGGCCCTCTAGGCCCCACCTCCTGCTGCAGCTTGGGAGAGAAGTGGGTGTCCACGCTAAACCCCGATCACTAAGTGACACTGAAAACTAAAAGGATAAGGAGCCAGGCACGGTGCCACACGACTACAACCCCAGCCCTCAGGAGGCTGAGGCGGGAGGATTGCTGAGTCTGATGCCATCCTGGGTTACATAGTGACTTCCAGGCCAAGATGAACGGCGTACTGTCACACACATACGTTTTTAGAAAGGATGAGGAGGCATTTTATTCTTTGAAAGTAAATTTCTCTCCAGGACACTCAAAAACTCAGGTAGGGGAGTGTGAAAGAAATGTCAGCCACCTGGAGGACTTCACTGTGGTCTGGGCACCTGCCTGGCAGGGGCAAGGTTCTGAGTTCGATTCCTGGTACTGCAAATAAATAAATGAAACTGCACTGCCACTTCCATTGCCTGTCTTCTGGGAACCTTGCACCTGTGGATCTCATTTTAGGGGTGAGGGAAGGTGACCCCCTTCACATCCTGTGGCCCAGAAAGGCCGGGGTCTGGACTCAGCCTGGCCTGTCCGGCTCACAGCCTGGGTCCGAGACAGGGAGGGTCTATCTCAGGCTACTGAGTCCACTCTCTCTGGCCCTCCTTGTGGCCATCAGAGAGCAGGAGCAGAAAGCCAGGTCCTGAGGACGGAGGTGGGGTTGCCCTAGTCCTGCAGGCCTGACGGGGTCAGGCCAGGGTGCAGTCCTGGGCTCAGGCCTCGCCGAGTAGGCAGAGCCTGGGCGCTGCTCTTACCTGGCAGGGAAGCAGCTGCCTCTCCTCTCGGTTCCCAAGAGGGTTCCAGCAAGCAGGAACTGGGTACAGGCCAGGGAGCAGGACTGGGGGACCTGCAGGCCAGAGCCAGGGTCGGCACCCCAGACTGTCTGTCATACTCCATTGTACCAGGGAGAGGAGGAGGAGGAGGGAAAGCTGGTGGCCTTGACGGGAGAGAAGTGGGTGTCCACGCTAAACCCCGATCACTAAATGACACTGAAAACTAAAAGGATAAGGAGCCAGGCACGGTGCCACACGACTACGACCCCAGCCCTCAGGAGGCTGAGGCGGCCTCTGTGTCTCCGGAGCCCCACCCAGGGTGCCTGGTGTGAGAACCCGAGGGCGCCCGCCCGCGCCTGCGCACCAGGCAGCGAGCCTGGGCAGGAAAGGCCGGTTTCCTGCTGCCTCAGGCTCCGCAAGGCCAGGCAGACCAGGAATTTCCGGTGGAGCAGGGCTGACACCCGCGGCAGCCGCTCCTTGGGGCCTCAGCCAGGAGCACCTCCAGGTCTGCTCCACACTTGGCCTCAGAGCCTTTCCAGACCTGCGGTGGGAGGAGCAGCGGCCCAGGGGCGGAGCCATGCGCCTGCCCCAACCTACCAGACGCGCCGTGTGGAAACCCACACACATGCCGCACGGGGTTTGCCCAGGGGTCCCGCAGGGGAGCGGCCCTGCAGCAGGACCCAAAGGCCACGTTCCCAGGCTTCCTACTGGCGGCCGGCAGCCATGTCAGCATCTTCCAGGCCTTAGGCTCTGTCCAGAGAAATCGGGGCAGTTACTGTCAGGCGGCCCCACCTCTGTGCCTCTGCTTCCTGAAAAGCCCCAGCCTACAGCAGCAGCCCCAGCTCCTGGGGAGCCCTCGCCCTGCCCACCTGTTTGGGGCACTGAGTTCCTGGCTCTGCACAGGTGTGCCAGGGCCTGTGACCTGTGGGCACCATGGCCTGGAATGCTGACTGGCTTTAGGAGCCAACAAGAGCAAGGAGGTCATCACCCCGCTGTCCACCCAGGGCCAAGGGCGGGGTGTGGGCTTCTGCTGGGGGCCGGTCCAGGGTGGCCCCAGCATTGGGAGGAGAGGGGATCCCCAACAGCCCAGGCTACGGGTCTGCCACAGGGCCTGGACCACCTGACTGTGCGTGGCTCTCGGGCCACTGTGGCCAGGGAGAGGTGAGGAGTCCAGGGTAGAGCCAGCTGAGGCCTGTGCTGCGGGGTATTGGCGTGCTGGCAGGGCTGGGAGAACCTGAGACCACAGTGAGCTCTTTAGACCACAGTCCTGCCCCAGGGACCTCACCTGCCACAGCCAGGTGAAGGCAGGCCTTGCTCTGTGGCTTCCCACTCTGCTAAGGCCACAAGGGTAGCTCCAGTGAGAGTTCGGCCCCTTAGGAGCATCCAGGAACAACTCTCCGACCTGGACTCAGCAAGGCCTATCTGTGGGCCTCCTGTGGCGGGCCAGTGTACGGAGGAGCTTGCACGGCTGAGAGCGTGGACTCTCCTGTCATCCTTCGGGGGGTCTGCTGCCCTCTGCACCCCTCCTGCCTGTGGTGGCCCCAGCCCTGCCTGGGAGGCTCCTGGGACCTGAGTTCTCCACATCCAAGGTGCAGAGCAAGGCTGCAGCGCCTCTGGCCGGGGAGATGCAGAGGTGGCCTGTGGAGCCGGGCCAGGTGTGGGGAGGCTCCTCGGGCAGCTCTGGGGAGCCCCGGACCTGCAGGATGGACTGCCTGGGGGTGCCCGGGGGGGCCTGAGTTCCGGAGCACGAACAAATCACTTTCTTGTCAGAGCCGATAACCAGGTGAGTCAGGGCAGATAAGCAGTTACCGTAAGCCGGAGGCCGGCTCTGGTGAGTCACCCCTCCTCAGGAGCCGGCTGCACTGCGGCCGCCTCCGCCTGCCGGTGATGTGCTTTGGGAGCCCCACTGGGCGGAGCACAGGGAGGCCAGGAGCCCAGGCCGCCCTCCATGCTGCGTGGCTGGTGTCTTCAGTCCAACCTCAGACCAGGCTGGGGAAATCGAGCAGCCGGGATATGAGCAGCGAATCACAGGTTGCCGTGCGGACACTTCACACCCACAGGGGCACACATGTACATATCCGTGCAACATGCTCGCACGTGTGAGTGCCCAGGCAAGCCTGCACACACGCACACAAGAGACGGCTGACCGTTGCCAGAGTCGGCTCCGTGACTCTGCCACGGTGTGGTGGTGGTCCCACAGGCTCGCTACTCACTATGTCCTTCCCAAATCCCTGTGTTGGCCCTTTGTGGCTGCCAGCACCTCTGTAAGGGACTTTGCTTCTGAGAGGGTCTTTAAAGTGGTCAAAGGTAAGCCAGGCATGGTGGCTCACACCTATAAGGCCAGCACTCAAGAGGCAGAGGCAGGAGGATTGCTGTGAGTTTGAGGCCATCCTGGGGTACACAGTGAGTTCAGGGACATCCTGAACTACAAAGCAAGACCCTGTCTCAAAAAATTAAAAAAATAAAATGAAGCAGTCAAAAATTAAGACGAGGCCATAAAGGAGGGCTCATCTCCTCTGACTGCGTCGTGAGGCAGGGAACAGAGGCAGAGCGGACTCGGCTGTCCATGGCCTGGAGGCCTAAGGAGGACCACACGCTGGGGCTGTGGTTGAGGGTTCAGGCTCTGCCATGAGAGAGCAGAAACTTCTGTGGCTTGAGCAGAGAAGAAAGAGCTGAGGGAACCCTCGTGGTCACCCGGGGTCGCCGGCTCACGTACAGGGTGCTGGCTGGTCCCTGGCCCTCCGGGCAGGCTCTGCCAGGCAAGGCTGCTCCCTTCCAGCCACACTCGTCTGCCGGCTCCTTCCCGCAGCCCCACCCAGGTCACCGGCCCTGCAAGCCCTGGACTCTGCGCTTCCTGGCTCGCCTCTGCCTCGGGCTCATCTCCGGCAGTGGGCCAGCCCTGCCCAGCAGACTGCGCAGCCCTGGGCCTCGCTGCCACTCACTGGGCATGCGCTCAGCAAGCGTCCCCTGGCGTCAGCGGCTCCGGCTCGGCTCGGTCCAGCACTGGGGCCGGGGCCCCCCACCCTCACCCTCCCTCACCCCACTGCACCTCCCCACGTGGGCCTGGACTCTCTCTCCACCTCCTTCCTCATCCCTCAGCCCATCCTGCACTGAGAAAAGGAACCACGGTGACGCCCCCCCAAGCCAGCCCCGCCTCTGTGCTGGGCCCACTCCCTGCGTGCACACGATTTGCTTCCCACAGTTGCCTCCATCTCCTCCTGGGTCACACCTTTCTCCTGTCACACGCGCACAGTGTCCTGGAGCTCCCGGCCCTCCGCAAACATGAATATACCCTCTGCCCCAGCAGCCACTGCACTGTCAGCGTGCTCCCTGTCACAGCAGCGGCTTTCACAAGCGCCACATGCATCCTGCGTGGTGCATCATCGGAGATCCTGGTGCCCTGTGTGAGCGTGGCAGTGTACTCACACTGCACGCCTGGGTGCCGAGGCTGCCAACCCGCACAGCTGACGGCCACATAACCACAGTCACGCTCGGACTCGGCTGCTTGGTGACTCATCGGGCTCAGTATGACGCCTTCTGACGTGGGTGGTCTGTCTGTCTTTGCTGTTGTGCGACACTCGATGTGCAAGCGGGACTTGTGGGCACCCTTTGTCCTGTGGCGGCTCCCTGTGCTCTCCAGCCACGTTGAGTGGCGTCTCTGTGCGCTACTTTCGTGCAGCTGAACACAGGAGAGGCGCAGCTAAAACACCAGGTGGGAGCTTCGCTCATTAGCATCGGACCATCCCCACCTGTTATGGCTTCTGCCTTGATGTCCCAAAGCCTATGTAGTCACAGGGGGGCTTTTTCTGGAACTGACTCGGTGCAGTGCTGGCCTCAGGGCACTAGAGCCGAGGGTACGAGTGCCGCCTGCCCTGAGCAGGCCGAGTAGGTAAGGGGCAGAAGGCCGCTGCTCAAGCCCCCGCTCCGTGCCTTTTTGTTTGTACTGCCTTATAGCCACCAGGACTGTTGCCCTCTTCAGCCTCCCTCTGCATGTGCCACCCTGCCTTGGAGCCTGCCGATTATCGACTGAAACTTGTAGAGACAACAACAGCGTCAGCCTTCCTCCTTTACCTTTGGTGTCAAGTATTTTGTCTCCACAACGAGAAGAGTAACTAAACACCCCATCCATACTGTCCGCGGGGAAGAGAGCTCACAGATGCCTGAGCATCCTCACTCCCCTTCTCTCTACAGTCTCCCTAGCTTGGCTGGGACTCACTGTGTAGCCCAGGCTGGCCTCAAACCCACAGCAATCTGCCTGCCTCAGCCTCCCAAGTGCTGAGGGCCCAGCCAGAATGGGGGCCACTGCAGAAAAGAGCAGCAGGGACATGTCAGTGCTGGCAAGATGCTGCATGAGCTGTTCCAGGGTGCAGGAGGGGCAGTGGCACCCGCCCAGGTATATGTGAGCCCAGGAGGCTTCCGGAGAACCGGCGCCAAGTCAGGGCCCAGTGGATGAGAAAGAAGACGTGAGTCAGGCAGAGGGTCATGGCCTTGGAGGGACAGCACCGAGACCAGAGAGGGTGGCCGCAGGTAGGACAGGAGCCCTCGGTGTGCGGAGGAAGGCGGGCAGCCCTGGCTCCCCCAGCCGGGGCCTGTGCAGGAGCTGGGGAGGCAGCAGCAAAGGCTCCAAGGTGGAAATGGGGCGGCGAAGGCACTCCGGGTCCGAGCTGGCAGCGTGGGCCCCACCACCCTGTGCAGAGGGTCACGGGAACCTCTGCCTCACGCACAAGGCCATGCAAGGGCTTGTCCCAAACAGGTCCCTTGCCGGAAGAGCCTGTCTTGCTGCCCACCCCACTTGCACTCACCAAAGTGGGCACCCCACCCCCCTGCTCCGCTCCCACACACACACCCTCCTTCCTCCTGAGCTCACCCACCTGCTCAGTCTGGGTGCAGAGCCCAGGCTGAGATCCTCACAGCTCGCTCACACCCAGCCCTGGGTCCCTGGGCCACTTGGGAGTACTGGAGTCTTCAGAAATCGCTGGTGTGCTGCAGGCGGTCGGCTCAGGAGGAGGCAGCGGGAGCCACTGCATAACCACTGCACGGACGAGGGGACTTCTGGCAGGAGAGCCTGAGCTGTGCCTGGAACAGTAAAGCTGAGGCAGGAGGGTTTTCTTGGTGAATTAATTAGACCCTTTAGGATACAACGAAAGGTAATGTATTTGCTCACAGAACTGAAAAGTCAGTTGCCTGGCTTCGAGCAGAGCGGACCCAGGAGGTAGAATGACGTTGGCGGGCTCTTTATCTCTCCCAACTGGACTCACACTCGCGGACCACACTGGCCTTGGCAGTTCACATGGACAGAAATTTGTCTTTCTTGAGAGCTGCAGCAGAAAAGTCTTGGGAGAGTCTGGCTGTCCATCGTGGAACCACATATCCTCCTGCGATCCAATCCTTGCGGTGCGAGATGTGGAGCTGTATGCTGGGGCGGCCGGGGTATGGCATTGGCTTGACTTGCCAAGGCAAAACACCTCATGAGTTTGAAGGGTCCGTCTGTAGTTGGCCGGCCCTGCCACTGGGGCCCGTGTGTCACTGCGGGCAGCATGTGGTGGAGAAGTCCGCTCACCCACGGCTCCAGGGAGCAGACGGAGCAAGAGCAAAGAGGCCCGAAGCCCCCGGGGGCACGGTCCAGGCACTTGACTCGCTCTACTGCACCCGCCCTCTCCTGAAGGCCCCTGCCCCTCCCAACAGTGCCACTTCTACTTCCTCTGTCTTTCTGTTTCAGAGCCCTGGGTCACACGCGGGTGCCCTGCTGAAGAGGCTCTGTGCAGCTTGGGAGCCAAAGCAGGCCCCGCTGACCCGTGCCTCGGTTGAGCCACCAGCAACTTCAGCCCAGGCTTTGTCCAAAAGCAGCTGTGCAAAAGAGCCCCACACACGCTCAGTGGAGGAGCCGCCCAGCTAGCACTGTCAACCTGGAAAGCCAGAGGTGGTCACAGCATCCTGGACTGACTTGTTCCAAGAAACTAATGAGGGAGACAGACTCCTGGCTACATTCCCAGGCTGGGCCACCGTCTTCCAGCTCCCGGGGACTGCCATGGCAATGCCATGTGTTGGTCAGGTGTTGCCTGATGCCCAGCCCGAGGTGGTCCAGGATTGTGAGGACACCATGCCGTTCCCCTACGGCCCGGGCAAGGGCTGGAGTTACCGCAGTCTGCTTCCTGGCGTCCTAGAGGAGAAATGTCCTGAGAAGCAGGTGGGGACACCAGGCGGCCTGGAAAGAGGGAAGGTGCCTGGCCCACGACAGAGCCAGGTGTCTGCCAAGCTGGGCACAGAGGGGCCACAGGAGGGCAGCAGGTGCCTCCAGGGGCTGGGCTGAGCCTGAGCTGAGCCAGGAGCTGGGTGCACATGCAGCACAACCGAGCTGCCCGGGGTGACCCTCCCGGCCTGGACCTTGAGTCCTGCCCTGTCCCCAGGGTAGGCGCTGTTGGAGGCCTGGGGCCATACCTGGGGTGCTGTGACTCGGAAGGCAAGAGGACTACAGGAGCAAGGCACGCTGAGCCCTGGGACGTGTGTGCACGTGTGTGTTTGCCTCTGTGTGGGCACTCACGTGCGTGCACTCACATGCGTGCACTCATGTGCATGTATGTGTGCGGCACACACGGGAAGCCAGTGACCCTCTGCAGAGTCTCTGCCAGCGAACCCTTGGGAGCTTTTCCAGGATGCCCTGCCCCTTCTTATCACAGTGGCCCTTCTGAGCCTTTGCCCAGTGTGGGTGAGGCAGGGAAGGGCAGGAAGGGGAGGGCAAGGGGAGGAGGACTGTGCCCTCTGGGTCTTGATCTCTAGCTCTGCTCCCAGCACTGTCCCTGCCCGAACCAGCTGCGTCCTTGCCAGCCCTCGACCCCAGGGCCCTCCTGGCCCTTCTCCCCGACCCTGCTCGGGGTTGGCCACTTTGAGTGAGGCCAGTGTCCAGGAGGCCCTGTGGCTCTGATGACAGCCAGCTCCATCCCCATCTGCCACCCTCCCCAGCACCCCTCCAAGTGCCGGCTTCCTGAATTAGTTCCTATTGTTACCACCAGCAGCCACCACAGCTTAAGCCACAGACTTATCCTCCTGTAGCCCTGGAGGTCACAAGTTTGAAAATAGCTCTTTAGGGTATGAAACCAAGAGGCCAGCAGGTCACGACCCTCCTGGAGATCCGGAAAGAATCTGCTCTTCCTGTTCCGGTGCCCTCCCCCCACCCAAACCCACGGCCACAGAACTGGTCTGTTCTGGCCTCGGCTTCTGTCCTCCGTGCCGACCTGACCTCAGCGGGGTCCTGTCTGTGCAGACTTACAGGCTCCGGCTCTAGGACTCGGCGTCCGTGGGGACCACTCCTCTCCCTGCTGCAGACCAGACTGGGCTGGCTTGTGCCCCGTCTCTGTGCTCAGACCGACCCACAGGCTGAGGGAGGCTCAGGTCCTTCTGCTCTGCCCACCACAGGCTGCTCGGGCCATACCTGCCCAGAGGCCACCTCTGTCTAATTTGCATGGAGCCCCACACCCAAGGCAGGACCTGAAACACCTTCGTGTCCTCACCACCTGCCACTGCGAGGGCGCTCAGCTCAGTGGACATTTCCCTAACCCGCCCTGTTTGTCCAACAGTCCCCACCAGCTGAGCAGATGCCCCTCATCTCCCACCTGCTCTGCAGCCTTCACTGGCCACAGGACACCGGGTGTCTGTGTGTCTGTCTGGCGGAAGTTGCACATGGGGTCCAGCTCTTTGCCAGCCAGCGAGTTGTGGCTCGGGCCCCGACTCCCCATTCCAAAGTGGACGCCCCTCAAGTTTCTTCCAGTTTGTAGCACTTGTCCCCTGTGGTGTGCAGGCCTCAGGAACTGCACCCTTCTCCCCCCTGGCAATAGCCCCAGGGGTCCCTTGTGCACAGGCTCCCTGGCGTCCTGCTGGGGTCTGCGGGCCAAGGGCCAACCAGAAGTCAGGCGTCTGCTGGCCTGGCCAGTCCCGCTGTACTCCGCCCAAGCCAGCCTGTGCTCTCCTGAGCTTCCCTGGGTTCTGACGGCTCCTTCCTCTGGATCCCCAGGTCTGAGGTGGCCGCGATCTGAGGTTCCAGCCCCGGAGGCTTCCCACGACTGCTCACACTCTTGAAGGCAGTCACTTCTTAACCCTCACCCCCAGGCCCCATTTGTGTGGGCAGCCTCTTCGGGGTGCCGAGACTGTGCGTTGTCTGGAGCTGCCTATGCAGGGGACCAGCTGGGGAAGAGGGCCGTGGGGGAAGAAGGGAGGAACACAAAAGCTTCTTAAGTAGTAGTCAGCCCGAATGGGAAAGAGTGTGCACGGGCTGGCCCTCTCACGGCCTCTGTCTGTCTTACAGACTCCTGTGTGTGTGGAAGACGTCACCACAGAGACCATTTGCTGGGGACATGTGGGAGGTCCTCGTGGAGCTGGCACCTCTTTTGACCTACGTGGTTGCTGCACACCTTTCTGCCTTACAATAATTTGTTAAATTTACATGTATGTTTTATGCACTTTTCTGTATGTATAACATACTTACAATAGAAAACTTTAACAGACAAAACTGTATGCTGTGAAGTCATCTCCCTTACCCTTTTTCTCGCTCACAGATGTCATTGGTACACAGAGCTGGGGATGTAGCTCAGGGGCATTGCACCTGCCTCAAAAGTTCAAGGTCCTCAGTTCGATCCCTGATACCAAAACATAAATAAGTCAATAAAAATGTCAGCGCACAGCCTATCGTTGGTGGCCATGGCTTAGTGCTGGCAGCCTTGGCCTTGGGCTGCTATGCTTTGGGGAGCAGCATATCTCAAGTTGCCTGCTGCGGTGACACTGTCAAAGGTGGGGGACAGTGGAGAGAAGGAACTGAGGGGAGGCAGGACCCCCACACCCCTGCGGTCACCGGGAAGGGGCGTGGCGGGCCTTCTCCTCAGCGTGGGGGACCTCAGTCCGACGCGCTCTGAGTGCAGAGCGGCGCAGCCCGTAACGCTGGAGACCTGATATGTGGAGCCCTTGGGGTTGGGCATGGGTGTTTGGCCGTCTCATGGTGGTTTGAGGGGCTGATACTTTGCACTGTTTGCTGGCACTGCCCTCTCCTTCCCCTGCCAGTGAGCTCCTCCAGATGGTGGAGCCTCGGAAGTGGGGGGGGGGCGTGTGACTGCAAACGCAGGACCCACCTGGGCCTTACAAAGCTTGAGGGCCCCAGGAGGCAGGGAATAAGAATAGAGGCGGAGGACACCCAAGCCCTTCGAGGACACACCGTGTCTGCGAGGCTCTGCCGATGGCGGCTCAGCTCCACCCCCGCTGCGGCCTGCAGGCTGGGCCTCCACCGCTGTCCCCTGGGCGGGGTCCGGGGCTGGACAGCCGTCACAGCGCTGCCTTCGGGAGGCTGCGTCGAGTTCTGCTTCTCCTTGTCTGGAAAGACCTTGGATTGTGGAAATTCTCCAGCACAAGAATTATGTGCAGAATGGCAGGGGATTTAGCTCAGTGGCACTGTGCCTGCCTCACAGGTGCATGGTCTTGAGTTTGATTCCTGATACTGCTAAGAAAAAAAAAAACTGGGGAAAAAAAAGAATTATTTGTAGAAAATGCAGGAGCCCAAACTTACCTGTTACAGGAGTAAGGAGAATTTTCAAGCACAAGATAGAAGCAAGGAGAGCAGGACTGACAGGACCTGGGGGCAGTGGACCTGCCCCACTGGGCTCGGGGGTTGTGGGCCCCACCCCCACCCCCAGGTCTGTCTGGATCCAGCCGGGTCCTGGCTCCCAGATCATCCTGCTGGTCCTATGCCTACAGCCCTGCTCACCATCACCCCAGCCTCATCCCTCCAGGACCAGGCCTGACGCCACCCCTGAACTCAGCTCGTGGGCCCAGAGCATCTCTCGAGCTCTTGCTGAGGGTCCCTGCTGAGGACAGTGACGCGAGACTGTGAGGCAGGAAGGGAAAGCCTCTCCATGGCACAGAGGACCTGCAGCAAGTCCGAGGCCCGCACCTGGCAGGGATGGCTCCAAGAAGCAACTGGGGACCTGCAGCTGGAGCTGGGGAGGTGCGGCCTCCGTCACAACGGGAGGCTTTCCGGGCTGGACGCGCAGAGCCTTAGGGATGGGCATTGTCTCCGGGGCCTTTGTCCTTGGGACACCGCCATCCCCCTGGGAGAGGACCCTGTGGGCAGGGGGTTTGGGGCCCAGAGGAAGCGGAGACTTGGTAAGGGGGGGGTGATAGGGATGTCACCTTCCATGAAGCAGAAATGCCCTGGGAATTTCAAAGGACCATCCGGAGAGTGAGAGTCCTCCTTCAGCCCATTCTGACTCGAGTCTGGCCTGTGAGACAAAGGGCTCATGTCCTCACCTCGAGACAGGCCTGGGGGCCCAGAGCCTGCCTTCATCTGCCTCGACTTCCCCGAGACAGGTACTAGCAGCCTCATTCTGTCAGGCACAAGGCTGACGGGCAGCCCAGGGGGGCTGCGGCTCCCCGGACAGACTGTAGGCCTCGGGACGGCATGGCGGGGGCAGTGCAATGAGCTCATCCTCCTCAGCCTCTGCTCGTAAACAGCAGACATGATCAAATGCCCTCGGGGTGAGCTCCCGGTTTCGCTGGGAATGGCAGGACTGACCTGGTTTCGGGGAGCGGCCCTGCTCCCGCCGGCCTGGCGGCTGCCCGTCCTTCCCTGCCCCACACTGCCTCCTCCTGGACCAAAGGGGGCGGCAGAGGGCCCGGAACACCCTGCAGCTCCCAGCCCGCTGCGTCACAGTGGGCCCTGCCGAGACCCAGAGACAGCCCGACGTCGACACAGCTGCTGCCCTCCGAGACGGCTCCAGAGGATGGACAGGGCACAGGCTGGGGAGAAGGAGGCAGCCCTGGGCCCCACCCATGTTCTGGACTCCGTCTTGGGCCTTGTCGCTCTGCTTCTTCTGAAACAAGACGGGAGGAATCAGAAAAGAGGCCGGGCACTCCTTGTGGGCTCTGCGCTGTGAGCCCTGCTCCGAAGCCCTGGGGCTCGCTCCTCTGGAGAGGTCGTGGGCAGTTGGTTTCCCAAGCTGTCTGGAGGCCTTCCCGGCCGGCCCTGTGCCCTGCTCAGCACCTCCGCCCCTGCCCAGCTCCTGTTGGATGCCCAGGGTCAGGGAGGACCCACCCTTCCTGAGGTAGGAAGGCCTCCCATGTGCCCGGTCACATGGACACTCTGGGCAGGGCTTTTGTCCCTTCCGCCTGCCTCCCAGGGCACTGGGGAGCCCAGGCACGCCTCCTCCTCCAAGAGACCAAGGGGAGGGGAAGACACACAGGCCAACAAACAGGTCTGCTTGCTGATAGGCCCTCAGGCTTTGCCATCCTGAGCTAGTCGCCCAGCCTTTGCCAGTGGCTTTGGTCGTGTCCCTGCCCTACTGATGCCTGGGGGCTATGCAGGAAGTCCCTCTGCCCTCAGCCCTGCCCTCTCCAGCGTCCGCGGTATTGGCACTGGCAGCTGCCACCTTCCCGCGCTCTGGGGTCCCTTTCTGCCCATCCCAGGCAGTGAGTGAGTGGCGCGGGGCTCTGTGTGGAGGACTCACACAGAGTACCCAGATGGTGGTACTGTACCCACCCTCTCCTGGGCCTGGGCCATGCATGGCACCCGTCCATGGAGAGGCAGGGAAGTGAAAGCAGCCTGAGGCCTGACTCTCAGAAAGGTGAGGCCCGAGATGCAGAACACAGCTCAAGGGCTGGAGGGCTGCAGTGGGGCCGGGCGGTGACTGCAATGGGGGCACCAGACGTCCTCTGGAGGCCGGTATGCGGACCATCAGCCACACCGGAAACCTGTCTGCCGCATGCTATATGAGCGGCACCTGCATAAGCTGCTGGGAAAGATCTTCTGATTCACAAAGCACCATTGGCTGAGTGACCCAAGTCTTGCCTACCGTGTCCCTGGGGAAAGAGTTCTCTCCCTAGGAAATCTGCAGAAGGAGCACCAGTCCTAGAAGAAAATGAGTACCGGGAATATGAGGGATTGAGAGAAATACGGTCCCGGGGGTCCCAGCGAAAGCTGGCCTGAGTGCCCTGCCTCGTGTCCCTGGCTCCTCTCAGACCTTTCTCGGGCTCCTTGGGAAGAGCTGTTCATCATGTGCAAACAGTACCTTCAGGAAGATGAGGCCCCTCCTGGCCCAGCGGCATCGTTGGCCTGGCTCACAGGGGGCAGTCTCTCCTTCGCTCACTCCCACACCTCTGCTGGGTGGCCACAGTGCGTCCCCCAGGCTGGTCCCCTGCCCTCTGCCACCTCTGGCCCTGGGCTGCTGCCCGCTTAGCCTCGGAAGTCCCAGGGCCTTGTGTAGTGTTGCTCTGCAGCATGGGAGCCTGGCACTGAGGCTCTCCAGTGGGAGAGGTCTCTCCTGCCAGGGGCTTTCTCCCTGGAAACCCTGTGCTGTAGACTGAGCCCACACCCAGTGGGCTGGCCTGTGTGCCCACTTCTGCCACCCTGCAGAGGACAGCCTGGTGAGTCTGCCAGGGGCCGCACCTATAGGCCTGCACATCCCATTCGGGCTCGGAGGGCATCAGGGCAGGCGTGGGAGACGACCCCACCTTCACTCTGCCCCGTGTCTGTGCTGCAGACTCAGGTCTCTCCCTCTATGTCCCCCTCCCCCTTCTTCCCCAGTGTATGTCCAAGTATTCCACTTGTACACAGAAAAAAGAACAAAGCAGAATGCGCCCCGTGTGCGAAGGACGCCCTGGGCCGGCCTGTCTGTTACACTGTCAGCTGTTACCACCTCCACAGGTCTTAGTTTCTGCAGACCCCCTCCTGTGTTCACAGCGCCCAGTGTAGGGGCCATGCAGGGGTGACCTCAGCCCAGGAAGGCAGAGGGGCCGAGGCTGGGCAGGGCTGCAGGCAGAGACAGGCCCAGAGCAGGCCTGTCTGTCTTCCTCGGCCACAGGGCCCAGTCTGGGGCTGCGAGAGTCCCAGTCCACATCAGCCTGGCTGATGCCAGTTCAGACCCAGGATCTTGCCCCAGCCACACTCTCCAATCATGCCTCAGCCCAGAGAAGGGCTCAGGCCACAGACCCGCAGGACCCGCCTCAGCTAACAGCTGTCCAGGCTGCAGTCAGGGCAGGGAGCCTGGATCCGGGATCCTGTCCCATTCGGATCTGGAGGCCCCTGAGCCCGAAGAGCCGGTCCCACCCGCACCCTGCCTTGTAGGGCCCAAGCCTTCTGTGCTCAGCGACCCCTAGGGTCCTGGCCAGAGGGAGGGAGGAAGGGAGGGAAGGCCTCTCGGCTGCTCCCTGCAGGCCTGAGCTGCCCTGTGCACCGTCAATCCTGCAGGAATTTTAACCACTAACATCTGGGCTCAGAGGCTCCGGAAGAGCAAATGTCTCCACCTCCTTTGATTCCCTTTGCACGAGGGCTTTTTCCATTTTAATTTAAGGTGACCTCTGACCTGAATTCCCATTCTCATAGATTCCAGATATTTCCTGCACCCCCAAGTAACTTCCCATGCCAGCCCCACCTGACCAGAGCCTCTGCTGGGGGCACTGCCTCCCCGAAACCACAGCCAAGCTGGGATAGGAGCCGCCACCCCCACTCCCCAGGAACCCCAGGGCTCACACGTTCACCAGCTCTCCAGTGGCGAGCTGATCTGGCCTCTGGAGAGCCAGGCCAGCTCAGCCGCCCCCTGGTCAAGGCTGGCGGCATCGAGGGTCAGCCTCTCCCACAGGATGATTCTCAGCAGCAGCTGTAGCATAGCCCTTGGTGGAGCCCCAGTTTGCTGGGTCTTCTGGGACGAAAGCTGCCAATTTGCTTGTGAGGAAGAGGCCCCGACGCTTCACGGCAGCAGAGTCCAAGCAGAGCTGTAAACAAGGCCTGCCCACCACAAGCCTGTGCCCTCCAAAGAAACACCAGCTAACCGCGCCCTGGGGAGTGGCTGCGGGCACATGGGCCGGTTCCCACCTCTGCCAGGAGCTTCCCCTTGGCCTGCGTGTTTCATAGGGTGACCAGCAGCACAGGAACCAAGTCTCAGCAAAAGCCACAAAAAACAAAGAAGGAACACTCTGACCCTCAGCTCCATCCTCCGAAGTAGCTCTGGGGTGATGCTGGGTGGGCCCTGTCCAGCAGCCCGCCATGCCGCTGCCCTGGGCACAGCAGCAGCCGAGTCCTGGTGCCTGTCTCTGCAGCGGAGGAGGCAGCCCCATGGCTTCGGGTAGGCGGGCACCTTCCCTAGGGCCCTTGACTTCAGGCCTCTCACAAGCTGCATAGCTGCACAGCCCGGGAGAGCCTCTGTGGCGGCTGCGCTCCCGTCGTGCTGACTCACACACTGGGTCCAGGCCCGGCACAGTGGCATCACCAGCTCTCTACCCCTTTGCCAACACACACCCTCCCTGTCCTGCCTCGCTCTGTAGCCTCAGAGACCATAGGGCATAGGGCTTTCTCCTGGCTGAGGCCCGAACTCATTCAGAACTGGTCCTTTGCTTCAAGGCCAACCTGGGGCCAGCTGGGGTCTCAGCGTGAGGCAAGGCAGCTCTGCAACTCAGTCACCTCACGCTGTGAAGGTCAGACTCAGATCCAGGGTCCCTGGGGCACGGTGCCCCCGGGCCACGGAGGTCAGGAGCCCCAGGCCACTGGCTGTCTCCAGAACAGGAGAGGAGGAACAGGAACAAGGCCTTATCAGGAGAAGGAGCCTGTGCCCGAGGGGCAGTCAGTGAGGGAGCCTGCACCCTGTGGGATGGGTGGCCGAGGACCCCGCCCTTACCGTGCCCCTGGATGTGTGGCTTTGGGAGACAGGGACCTCCCTGTGCTTTCCAGGGTGCCACTGGTCGGGCAGCGTTGCACATCTGGACTCCCAGCTGTCTGGGAGGTTGAGGCAGGAGGAGTATAAGTCCCAGCCCCTCGTGGACAACTTAATGATTTAGAAAGACCCTGTTTCAAGGGCAAGACTCTGTGTGTGTGTGTAGATATAGCTTAGCACAAAAGCCTGGGTTAAAAAAGGAGAAAGGAAAATCAAAAAGAAATACAAACCGCAAATCTTCAGCTCCGCCTCAGAAAATTTAGAATCAACCTCACAAACAGTTCTGATGCACATTTGGGTTTAAAAGAACACTGCCACAGAGAAGGTGGGCATAGGATGGCTCGCCAGTAGCTCCTGGCAGCCAGTTCTGCCCAGGGCATGCAGGACAGCAGAGAGGCGCCGAGGGCAGCCGCCCGCAGCCACGCCCACCCGCGCCCTGGCCTGTGCACTGCCTCCCGTACCCGGGATTCGGCCTCAGTCCGGGACAGCTTTTCCGGTTGTGCACACATGGCGGCACCGGCTGGTGCTTCAGCGTCACACCCCCCTCCTCGAGATCCCGGTTTCCAACCTGGACCCGCCTGCCCCGGCCGGAGCCCCCTGTCCCCTCGTGTCCGCCCCAGTGTCCCACTCTCCTCCCTCGCAGGTTCCCGTCGGGTTTCAGATGATGCAATGTCCAGCACACAAAACGTCCCTGTTGGCTGGAGTTTGAAGTCATTTCATGACAGCGCCCTCAGTCATGCTCGGGGTGCCCTGTCTGGCTGGCTTCGGGAAGCCCTTTGGTGTACGCCCGGCTGGCCCATCCCCCAGGGCATCCCGCGCAGGCTTTCGCTCACGCCCACACCTCGACACACCTGATCTCTGCTCCTTTGTGCCCACAGTGGCTTCTGTCTCTGTCTGGCCTGGCCACTTACCTCTGCTGGGCAGTTGATTTTCTGTAGACAGAAGAACACAACCTGATACGCACCTAACTTTTCTAATTTAACCACTTAGAGTTAAGAAAAATCTTTCCAGAACATAATATATTCTTCTTGGATTAAATGAATTAATGCTTGTACGCCTGACCCGCTGTGATAGTGGAGCAACGGGCCGCTGGGAAGAAGTCGTGACAGCCAGCACTCTGGCCAGTGGCCGATGCCCTCGGCGTCCTGGTCTGAACTCCGGCTTCCACGAGCATCTCTCTAGGGGCTTCAGATAAGCATGGCGTGCTGCGCAGGCGCAGCCCAAAACAAGTGGACGAGCAGCCTCCCAGGGCGGCTCTGGGAGCTGTGGCTGCTGCCATGATTTTGTTTGAGATGAGGTTTCACTGTACTGCTGAAGCTGGTCCTAAACGCCTGGCATCAAAGGGCCCTCCTGCTTCAGCCTCCCAAACAGATGGCAGGCGCATGGCTCTGCACCAGTCCGGGGGTCCGTCCTGAGCCGTGTCTGCCCACCTCTGTCCCTGCGTGCTTCGGTTGCCTGTTCCCACTGCCCGCCACCCACCTGTGTCTTCGTCCGGCGGCCAAGCCGGCCCAGTTTCCTGCCCCCTGTGCCGGCCGGGTCCACCCTGCAGACCCACTTCCTGCCGTGCTCCCTGTGCCCCCTGTGATGCGGCTGTGCACTGCCTCCATGTGGGCTGTGAGCTCCATCTGAGGGTACACAGGTGTCACCCAACCTTCGCTGAGCCACTCAGCCATCCTGGCCACAGCAGTGCCACCCCCGCACTGGGCACCCCTTCCTGAGTGAGCTCGGCTTTGAGTTCTGCACTCTGTCACCCTGTCTGCCAGAGGGTGTCCGAGGCTAGCCCACCTCCTTCCCTGGGCAGCACAGCAGCCCACGTGCACATAAAGTGAGCTCAGCAAGCTGACTGGCAATCAACGGGCAGGCGGATAACCGAGAGTAGTACTGTGGAATATGGGTAAACCTTGAAAGCACTGTGCTAAGTGAAGGAGGCCAGGCCCAAGGGAACATAAATTGTACCTATTTGTGTGTACTGTCCAGAATGGGCAATTCCACAGACATTCTACAGAAAGTAGCTTATTGACCGCCAGTGGCTGTGGAGGTAGGGCGAGGAGGAGAAAGCCCTCAGAGGAGAGGAATGTTCTGGAATCGGGTGGTGGTGGTGGTTGTCCAGCCTTGTGACTGTATTAAAACCACTGAATTGTACGCTTTAAAATGCTGGATTTATGGGATTTGAATTAGATTGCAATTAAAAAAGAAAAGTGCTGATGAATTTTTCCTTCTATACTGTTGTAGACTTTAAGCCTTTTTTCTCACAAGTATTACCTGGAGTGTTTGTTCACGGGGCAGGTTCCCTGGCTCCTCCCGGAGCTTCAGGCAGGCGACTCGGGTGGAGCCCAGGAAGCTGTACTTGATTTTGGGGTCCTCAGAGCCAGCTTCCCTGTTGCCCAAGGCCTGGGTCAGAGAATTTCTGAGCAAACCTCAGAACCTCAGAAGACAAATAAAATTCTTTAACCTATTATTTCAGGGAAAAAAAGCTGAAGATTTCAAACACAACTGAAACTTTGTTTTTAGTCTGCTTCTTATTAAAAACAGCCTGGGACCTAAAGAATCCCCGTCAGGGTAGGTAATGAGTAATCATGATCGCAATAAAAGAACAGAGTGGAAATACTGCGCGGCCTCGGGCAAGCCACAGAGGAGCTGTCCTTGGCCTCCAGTGCTCCACTGAGCCCAGAGGGCAGCTCCTCGGGAAGGGGCTGCCGCTGGCAGCCCGCTGCCCACTGCCCTGTCCGCCCCGCGCCGGAGACGATGCTCCTGCACGCAAATCCTGCATGTCGCTGCATGCTCAGGCGCGCGTGGGGCTACAAGGAAGCGGAACTGTAAATCGGCCTTAGAATGTGATCAAAAGGCACGTCTGCATGCAATTAATTTGTTTTCAGAGACCCAGGCTTCACAGGGCCGCCGGTCACGTGCCGGCTTTCCCAGCCGCTGCACCGGCTCTGTCCCTGCTCGAGAGAGACAAAGGCTGGGCGGTCCTCACTGCTCCTTTGTCCCAGGACCGAGCCTTGCCCATGAGAGGAAGTCTTCTAATAACCTCTCGCCCCGGAAACGAGCAGTTACTGTAATTTGAGAATAGACAGGCCCTACTTAGCAGAAATTCACTTAGCAAAGCTCCAAATTGAATAAGGGGTGAATGAAAGGCAGTAGCATTTGCAAGTTCTAGGTTCTGCGACCAGCAATTTCACAAATATATTGTTGGAGTTTGCTCCACAAGTTGTCACAACTGCCCTGAGATGGAAATATAGTTTCTGGGCGTGATTCCAGAGACCCTGAGGCCCTGGGCATTAGCGAGTACACTGTCGTCCTGCAGTCCCTCTGTCGGAGCGCCGTGAGGGAGAGCGAGGGGAGCCCAGCCCGGGACGCCGCCCAGTTCAGTGACATGGAGCCACAGCGCTGAGGTCCAGGCAGGAGCGTCTTCACGGGCCCCTGTACTGCTCACGGCCACGCCAAGTCTGTGCCTGCACCGCTGTCTAAGGCTGGCCTCCTCCCTGGGATCCGCCGGGTAGCTGTCTGTCCTCCTGGGCACCGTGGTCCTTCGTCCCTCAGCCCCGTGCTCCTGCCCTCCCTTGGCAGCCCCTGCCAGTACCCTCCTTCTGGCCAGCCTTCTGCAGAGGGGAAGGGCCACTCCCTGTGGCCAGGGCCAGGGCAGGAGTTGGAGAGGGCCCGGAGAACGAAGGGACAAGGACACTCAGCCTTCTCGTCGTGCCCCGTCTCCTCGGCCCCGGGGTGGACATGTTTTCCTGGCTGTCGGCACGTCGCGCTGCGGTCCTCCAGGTGAGGGCCTCTCTGAGTCACACTCTGTAGACAGTCTCTGCAGACCAAAGGCTTGTGGTAAGGCTGCCTTACAGAAGACCCACCGTTCCAGCCCGGTGCTCACTCCCCGTCCCCCGTCGCTCTGGTGCCCTGTGACATTTCAAACCACGGTACTACCGAGTGGACAAGGACCAAACTCAACTTCAAGGGGAGGTTCAGTGTTGACCGTGTGGGGAAATTTGATTAGTTCTTATCTAGTTTACTCTGCGACTAGAATCGCAGAGGGAGCAGTCCGTGAACCGCGATGCTCCTTCCAGTGTGTGATCAGGGATCTCTGATGTTATTGCTCACTGTCTTGGGGTGCTGCGGACTGTGCCCTGGGAAACAGCAAAGGTGGCTCATAACGATCCCATGTGCTCTGCCCGCCTCTCCGGCAGGCTTTCTCCTCCTTCCCAAGCCTCCTGCCCCTTGAGATGCAGCAGTGAAACTGGGCCAGTCAGCAATCCCACAGGGCCTTGCGGCACCCGCAACAGGGAGAGGCACCAAGGTCTCACTTTAAATCAAAAGTAAGAAATGAAGCTTCTCGGAGGAGGGCGTGTGAAGGGCTGGGACGGGCCAGAAGCTGGCCTCTGGGTGCCATGGGCCAAGTTCTGACTTCACAGGAGAGATTCTTGAAGGAGATTCAAGTCCAGTCCAGTAATGTACCAGTGAGAGGGAGTTAACGTGAAGCCGCTCTAGTGGTCTCGATAGACCACGCCTGCAAGAGCACTCCCTTAAAGGCAAGCCCCATCCGAAGCAAGGCCTGGATGCCCTCTCCGACTCTGTGAAGGCCAGCAGAAGGGAAGGAACATCCGAGGTGGGAAGCAGTTGGCTCGGGACACTAGAGAAGCCAGTTCTGTGAGATCCAAGGGCAAAGTAGAGCTTCAAGTGCGGGGGCTGAAATTGTGGCATGAGACCCCAGCTGAGCCCTTGACAAGGTCACTAAGGAAGCAGGTCATCCGTGAAGACTCGCGGCCTGGTCTTCAGAAGGTACGGGGTCTACAGTGTTCATAGTGGGGGAGAGGTCAGTGCTTGGCTTCAAAGCTCCTCGGGACAGAACGATTCTTTCCTTAGAGACAAATACAACTCAAGACTTCAAGTTCAAGTGGCCCCAGAAATCCAAGCGTTTACCAAATTATTAAGAATCATACCATGCTGGCCACGGTGGTGCACACCTGTAATCTCAGCACTTGGAAGGCTGAGGCAGGAGGATTGCTGTGATTTTGAGGTCAGCCTGAGCTACATAGTAACTTTGAGTCCTGTCTGAGCTACATAGTGAGACCCTCTCTGAAACAACCAAAAAAAAAAGCACTATACCAAATTGACTCTGCTCCCTAAATGGATCAAAACAGCCTGTTTGGTAGCATATCTGTTTGCAAGATAGCATACTGAACATGTACAATCCACTGTTGATAACTTCTGCTCAGAAATAAAAGGTCTTTTCAAGATATAGCTGCTCACTTTACAAGGCGCTGGGTCACTGGAGAGCTCTGGACAATGAGACTGTTGTCGTTCTCATGTCTGCTGACACAGACCCACTCTTCAGCCCACGGATCAGGAGGTAATCTCACCTTCCGGCTTGGGGTTTAATAAATACATTTGTAAGGCCGTGGCTCTGATGGATCTGGGAGCACACACCGCAGGCCATCAGGGAAGGACTCAGCGTCCAGGCATCAGGTGCAAGGAGCGTGAGACAGCCCTGGTCCAGGTTTTGGGGAGCCCAGCTCCAGCACTCGAGGGTGGCAACTCCAGGAGGCTCAAAGCTTCAAGGAGGAAGTGACTGCAGAACCAGAGCTAGAAGAAGGCACGACCAGGACCGACTCGTCGCCACCTCGTGGTAACTCCGCCAGCACAGGAGGTGCTTCTCGTGACGGTCGAGTGTTACCGGACCGGACCGAGCAGTGGCCATGTTGGAGGTGTCAGTCTTGTTTTGAAGAGAGGTCCACTGTGGATAAAGCTAAGAGAAATGGCTCAGAAAAGAACCAATCGCTGAGCCAAACTACACTGCTGTCGGGGAGAAGGGGTTGCTGCGGTCACCCCAACTTCAGCCTCACCACACTGGGCGGCCGCAGCCCGAGCAGCAAGGCCAGACTCCACTGGACAGACTGCGTCTCGCTGAGGCTCCCACGATGATCACGTGTCAGCAGGAAAGCTCCGTGAGGCCCTCTGGGAGCGGGAGGCTGAGTCCAGGCTGTGTGAGCATCAGGGGCCTCGGGGTGCGTTCTCAGGCCGGTGGGTCTTTGTTGTTGGCTCCAAGGCCAGAGTTCCCTCGGGCAGGCCAGAGGCTCGCAGGGAACCTGCGTGGGAGGCACCTTCCCACCCTGTGTGCACCCTGGACCCGCGTCCAGCTGTTCCCTGGCGGCCGGCCGCACAGTCGGCCTTGAGCTTCAGCGCGTTCACCCAGGGGCCGAGAGCCAGTCCTTCCAGGAGCCGCTTCGCTCAGCCAGGCTGCTGACGAGACTGCCGCACCTGAGCTGCACCCCACACCTATGAAATAAATTTTAGCTAACGTCTGTCAGGTGCCATGGACCATCTAAGAGGTCACAGTACAGTCAGACACACGTGGTTTGTGACTGCCAGAGTCATTCATGCTGATGGTCTGGAGCCACGCCAGTACTTCTGAACTGTGCCTGGATATACAGAATAAATATATGATACATGCATGGAATAAGATCATAAGCTCCACGAAGCCAAGGGAGCTCCTGCTCTCTCCCTGATGTTCCTCCTGACGCGTGTGCACTGACAAGGCCGCAGCCCCCAGAAACGATTCTATAACGAAGCCCACTGGATGGAGAAGCGGGGTCAGAGGTCGCTTGTGAGGAAGGATCCTAGAGGGCTGGGTGCCTGACAGAATGCCAGGCCGGGAGCCTGTGAGGGGCAGGTGCGGCCCACGGCGCTTGTGGCTGAAGTCGCAGAGGGCAGGTCAGCAGCCACATGAGGGCCCAGGCTGAGCGTGGGCGTCAGAGAGGCGGACGGGGACCTGTGGCGAGCAGAGGGACCGGTGCGCAGGAGCTTGATCTTGCGGAAACTTGCGGGTCTTGTGACATAGCTGCCTCCCTGCAGGCAGCCATCAAGCCTCGTGAGCATGGAGCCGCTGTCGCCGGTCACCTCTTGCCGGGCGCCACTACTTCAACACAGCCCACGCGTGAGCTTCTGGCCCACAGGGTGAGGAGGAGCAGGGCGCTGCGCCGGCATCCCGGCCTGTGTCACACCCGCTCCCTCCTGCTGCGTGGATGAGACTGTGGGACTGGGAACCTCGCGGTTCGCCTTCTGCAGTGGGATGCTGTGGACACACAAATCGTACTGCAGTTTCTCGACATTTACATCCCCTTTACCAATCATATGCTAAGATTTTCCACATCCTCAAGGGTCATTTTCAAAAGTGATATCTAGATGGTCAATCGTGTTTTCTGCAGAAAAGCCTGCTCCTAATTTTGGACTGGAACTCAGGGCAGGCTGAGCCTCAGGCAGCGCACTGGCCTGGGGCCACGACACTGTGGAGCTACTCGTGCTTTTCCAGCAGCACGTGCCACCAGGCTGAAAACTGGCTCGTGTGTAGAAGCCTCCCTGGGGCTGAGGGCTCACGGGCTACCTGGTGGAGTCTCCTCTGTGCAGACATTAGCCTGGACATGTGGAGGCCGGAGCCCGGGCCACAAAGAGCTGCCAGCTGGCGGTCGAGTCCCCATAGACTACCCGCCGCTTCCGCTTTGCTGGTAGAAGTGCAGTCTGGGACCGTCTGGATCGTGGGCAGGCGGGTGGCTGGGTCTCCGAGGCCCGAGTCCCACGGAGCCCCTGGAAATGTCACGCTCTTGGGAGCAGACAGCAGGCAGGACCAGCGTGCAGGGCGCAGCTGCCCCCTTCTGGTGCTGGGTATGGGTTTTCAGTCCACCCAGCGCTAGCTGCGGAAGTGGACGTCTTTGAAAGCGAGGCAGATATGTGCTGTTACTACCCTCAGAGGCTGTGCAATACGAGCCTCCTCCCTGTCACTGTCTGTGAAGGTGACTAATGTCCATTCCTCTGTGTCTTTCTCCGTCGGGACTTCATGTCTTCTGCGTGTTCCTTTGTGTGTGTGCGTGGCCTGCTGCTAGGCACGCCCCGCCGGGAACGGTAACGAAGCACACATCGGCGTGCAGGGGGCTGGTTCCCTGCCAACCAGCCTTCAGAGTGGGCAGCTGGGTCACGAGACAGTTCCGCTGAACATCTTGAGAAAATGCCGAAAGGTCTCCCACAGTGGCGGCGCCATCTCCACCCAGCCTGACTCTGAGAGGCAAAGTCTGGGCGGTGTGGAGTCCTCCATCGGGAGTTCTCACACATGTCTGCATCTGGTTTCACTGGAACATGAATGAATGAGGGGATGGACGGACAGGTGGACGGATGGCCACTCTGCTGGAATCTGCCTCAGGAGACAGAGGAAGAGGAAGGACAACAAGAAGAAGATATAGGCTGTGAGAAGCCTTGTAAAGGAAGGCCCAGGATGGTGAGACAGAGCCTGGCGGAAACCGTGAGCTGCGACCTGCAGCCGCCGTCCACACGTGGGCCGGGGTGAAGTGTCCAGGCAGGGGGTGCTGGACAGGAGAGCATGCGTCCTGCTCACGGGAGAAGGGAAGCGGTGAGCCAGCCTGTGTGGGACACAGGAGAGCCCGAGTGTGAGACCAGAGATGCCCACAGGGCAGGGCCAGAGGGCTCCATCCTAAGGTCCCTGGGAAGTTTTTGGAAGATTCTGAGCAAAGCCAGGAATGACTTGCACTGTTGGACTGTTTCGCAGAGTGCTGGAGGAGACAGGGCGGCACGCTGGTCTGCGTCTACATCTTGTCTGACGGAGGACCTTTAAGTGAGGCGTGGACACGGGAGGCAGGACTTGCCTGTCACCGGGCGCTTTTCAGAGTGGCAGGACGGAAGGGGTGAGGGCGAGAACGACAGTGCGCCTGGCCACATGCCGGCCTGACCCGGGCTTCACTGAGGCTGGCCACGCGAGCTTTTCAAGGTGAGATCGCTGCCACCCATAGACACCCGGGGCAGGGTCTGTGACGGGATTTCCCTACTCCATACGGCCACAAGATGCCAGCCGTGGTGTGAACCAGCCCCGGAGTAGAGGCAGGTCTTTTGAGAAGACTTATTACAAATGAAAGAGCGAATTCATGCACACACAGCCAGACATCATCACCGATAAGTCAACAAAATCTAAGCGGCTCAGCACAAGACAAGTTTATTTCTTTCCCTTTTAAATTCTGGTCAGTGACAGCAGTGGAGAGTGAGAAGCAGGAGCTACTCTGACAGTCTTAAGCCTTTCCTCCTCTCCTGTTCCTCTTCCCCTTCTCTTTGCCTTCTTCTCTCTTCTCCCCGTATGTGTGTAGTACTAGAGATTCAGCCTTGGGCCTTTGCACAGAGCCATGTCCCCAGCTCATCTTCTAGTTTTTTTTGAGACCAGGGTCTCACTCAGTCACCGAGCTTTGAACCCACAATCCTTCGCCCCAGCCTCAGGGCTGACCCGCAGTGCTGCACCCGCTTCCTGGCGCCCTCTCCAGCCCTTGAGCTCATGGTTGTCCTGAGTGTCAGCACCAGCCCGGGCAGAGAGGTGTGGAGGGTCCCAGAGGAGGATTCCGCGAGCCGAGCTAGGAGCAGCCTGTTGCTTGTAGCACCTGCGACCGTTCAGGCTTCACTCGGTGTCTTGTGAAAGTCCTGAGGACCCGGATTAGCTGAGCGCTCACTCACCAGCCCAGCAAGGGGCCGTGGGTCTCTGGAGGTCAACTGGCTGACCCTCACCCTCAGGAGAGATAGGTGTGTGTCCGGCGCGATCAGACTTGGCTGTGGAAGTCCTGGAGCATGTGCGTACCGACGGAGGCCTGAGGAGAGTCTCTGAGGACGCGAGAGGGCGGGGTAGCTGCTGGAAAGTGGTGCCCAGCAAGTGACCGGGATGCAGGAGTAGGGAGGCAGTGGCCAAGTGTCCAGGATTCTGGGGGAGAGGGGCGGGCGCCTGGCTGAGGGCTTCTGCTTTGGGGAGTACACAGTGGGCTCACGTGTCGCATGAGACACAGGAAGGAATTGGGTGGGGGACGCACAAAATATCACTTTCCACAGAGAAACGAACTTGCTGGGAGGCACCGCAGGGTTAGCTGTTGTGCTGCATGATCGTTTGGGTTTTGTGGTCACGAATTTGACATGAAAATTGCCTCCAGAGATTGCATGTGTTTATATTAATGATGCTTGTCATCCTCCACGTGTACTTTAGCGACCGGCCTTGTCTCCTCTGATGAGCTGTGTATAGGACTCCATAGTGTGGATGCTGCGGTAGTTTTACATCCCAGTGGGGTCCCCATCGCTTCCAATTCACTCCTCAGTACAGAAGAGAGGGGTCTGTTAAGAAGTGTGGCACCCACAGATACGAGGCCATGAGTAATTCTGTTTTTAATTCTAATAGATTCTATCAAATTGCTCTCCAAAGCAACCTTACCACCTTTAAATGCTTCCGACAGACTAGAATACTTCCTCATCAGCCCGTTCCAAGCAGCTTCCCGTTTTGCCTGTCTGGCAAAGTCTCTTACAGCTTGAATTCACATTTCCTCTACTGGGGAGGACACCACCTGCCTTGTTAGGTCTCCGCTCACTTGAATCTCCCTTTTGTGATTCATCCCTTCGGACCCTTTGCCCTCTTCTTAAGTATTGCTTACTTTTTCGTATTATCTTATAAAGATATTTATATGCTTTGAATATTAATTATTTGGGTCTTATAATGATTGCAAATATTTTCTACTTGATTGCTATTTTGAGTTTTATTTATGATGTGTTTTACTGTATGTGAATTTGTTGACATTTTAATGGTTTTCATTTTTCTTAAGATTTACTGGTTCACAAATGTAGTATCTTATTTTTTCTAATTATTTGCCAATTTTTAAATCAAGCTTTTAATTCTGAGGTAATTATAGATTTACCTGCCTGTGTAAGAAATAGGACTGAGAGAGCTCACTGCCTGCTACTCACTTCCCCCGTGTCACAGACTTGACAGGTGCTGATGCATCAGGATGCCGTGCAAGTCCTCGCCCACAGCCACACTCCAGAGCCACGCGCTTCCCGACTCCCTCCGGCCCCTCCTTGCCTCTAGCAGTCCCTAGCCAGGTCCTGAGTTCTGTCATCCACTGTCTAGATGGCCAAGTGCCTGTGGGAGGCGGGGTGGGGCGTCTCACTCAGTGTAGCCCTGGAGAGGTGCTCCTGTCCTTGCATATCTGCATTTGCCCCTTTTCACTGAGCAGTGGCCCACAGTGCAGATGCCCCCTGTCTTCCTGGTGTCCTCTGAAGGACCTGGGCTATCTCCAGCGCTGGGATGTCTGAGGAAGTTCCTGTGCACAGTGTCTGGGTTTGGTGTGAGCCTGTTTCCCAACACTATGGACTTCTCTCACCACGCTTACGTTGTGTTGTCACCCACTGGAAATGCAACCTTATCATGAGCGGTTTCTTTGTACAAGGTGTGTTTCGGCTTCACTCTGCTCCTTTGGTCTGTTTTTCTATTTCTCTACTGGTTCTAATGCTATAACTGCAAAGTATATCTTGTTAAAGTAAATTGAAATGGAAACCAGGCCTGAAGAACCGCTCAGCAGACAAAACCAGGCCCAAAAGGGACTTGGACTTGGCTTGATGTGCGGTCTTAACAAAGTTCAAGTTGATCTGTGCCTTGCACATACCTGTGCTAGAGAAAAGACAGACTTGAAGCCTGTGAAGCAATCAGAAACAGCTGATGGACCATAACAGCCTTTGCAGGACAGGCTGCTGGAAAACTGGGTAACTGCTGTCAAACAACGTCTCTGCTTTCCTTTTCTGTTTGTGCTACAGAAGTATTGTCTGAGTCCCTGGAGCAGGGATCCAGCCACTTTGGCTTCAGAGCTGCCCGGCCCACGAGCTGCTGCCCTCGGGCACCTTGGAATTGTCTCTGCTTGCTGTCCTGTGCGGTCCTGGGGAGAGCCAGGCTTGGGCCCAGAGTGGCCTCCCTGCCTGAGCTCCCTATCATTTGTTTGTAGGGGAAAAGGTAGCTGTTTACCAGTTATGCAGAACTCCTGAGTTTCCTTATCACCAGTTCACAGGATGTTCCCCAGACATCTTGCTAACTTTTGCGTTACTGAATCTTGCAAACAGATCGGTAAACAAACACTGGGATAGGAATCAGGAGGAACTGCGAGGCCGAGGCCGGTCCCAGGAAATGCTCCAGCCCACCTCTTCTGTTTTTACCCCTATGTATTGCTACTTTGTATTTGCTCCGTAATAAAAGAGCTGTTGGAAGACAGCTCCGTGGTTCAGTCCTCTGAGGCTGTTCTCCCTGCTGGATCTCATCCCTGAGTGCCTGGTTTCCTTCTGCCACCGCGGACATACATCGGACTTACACCGACATTTGTTTTTAAGTTATTTTGACATAAGCTCTCACTGAGCCACTGAACTATCCGCCTCCCTCCGAGCAGTTTGGAGACCGACACCCTGTTCACTGCTCGTTGTCATTTCTGAGGTACCGGGGATCGGACGGGATCTCGCACTGGCCAGGAGGCACCTGAACCACTGAGCTGAATCGCCGGCTGCTCTTCACTGTTTTGCCTTTTCAAAAGTGGAGTGTGCATCTTTTTCTCTGAGTGAATATTGACAGTTACTTCGTCAGTTTCAGCTAAAAGTTCCAGTGAGATGATTTTTTACATTGTCCTGAATATATAGATGACTTTTAAGTGGCTCTTTGCAGTGTGGAACTTTCTTGAGCTAATATATAGCTCCTTTACGTGAATCTTCTTTTAGGTCTATTGCTAAGTTTTATGATTTTCTTCATGTCTCTCATATTCTTTTAGGACCAGCTGTAAATATTTTGTGAGTCCTAATTGCGTTCTAACGATCTGCGTGTATTTTAAGGTTGGCTGCTCCCACAGAGGATAAAGTCTTCACAACTTGTCCCCGTGGGACCCTCACAGAGCTTCCTCTGCACTGGGGGATCTCGGAACAGAATGAGAAAGAAGAGACTGAAATTTAGATGCGATCAGGCACATTCAGAGTGGTATGGCCGCAGATGAGACTGAAATTCAGAGACAGAAGCCTGGGCCAAATGCAGGTCCTCTGGCCCAGAGCCAGGCACTGCCATTGTGCCCAGTTGCCCGCACGCCAGAAGGCTCTGGAGTGTGTAGAGACAGCACCCACAGTCCCCTGCAGAAAGCTCCCAGAGGCCTTAGCGGCAGCTGTGCTCCTCCCTTCTGCGCTGCGGCCTTCGTCTCGTGGGCGGGGTCTCCCTGTCCTGCGTGGCTCCGTGACTACAGCCTGCTTGCTCAGGCCCAACAGTCCAGCCTGCTCCTCAAAAGGCTGAAGACTAAGCCACAGGCTTCCAATGGAGGCCAGTGAGGACACTGTGAGGAGAGTCCCAGGGAGCCCGGCAGGTGGGGCTGGAAGCCGACCCTGGCCTGGGCACAGAGTTTGGGAGAGAAGTGACCAGCCTCCTGATGCCACAGTACGTGGCATGGGAGGCCTGGCCCCGGGTTTGTGCAGCCGCCGTCCCAGCCGGCAGGGTGTGGGTGCGTGGGCCGGGGGCTTGGCGTGGCAGCTCCCTCCCTTCCTCTGTGTTCTCAATCGGCAGGCTCTGCTGTCCCTGGAAGAGCTCTGGCTCCCAGGAAGTCCGGCCTGGGAAGGAGGACACGGATCTGGACCTGCAGCCGCATCCGGGGAGAGGGCAGTGCAGCGGACTGGGTGTCTGCAGGGGGAGGGGAGGCAGTCCTGTGCCCTCCTCTGCCCGGGCTCCGCAGCATCTGGGGTTACTGAGCTTCAGGCTCCGTGGTCGCCACTCTTCCGCTCCTCAACCCGGGGCCGCACCTCAGCCAAGCTCCGCACACTGTGGTGCTGATCACCCAGATTCAGGGCGAGGTCACAGGTAACAGTGTATGCTACATGTGCATGCTGTTAGATCCTGACAAACCGCACACTGAAAATTATTCCTTTTTAGTTTTTATTCCCCCGATGGCATGAAGAGAAAGTCTTTGATATGTGTATAGGTGGCTGCTTTTGGTACAAGTAATAGCACCTAAATTAAAAGTAAACAAAATCATGAGGAAGAGGTATTATTTCACATGAGGAACTCTAGGGAAATTCAGAAGCTCGGAGCAGTCATTTGAGACATAAGTTCTGTCATCTTCCTTTGTCATCTTCCTCCTGTGGGTTTGCTCCGCAGACACATTCCCTCACGGCTACAAAATAGCTGCCCTCGCACCAGCCTTCTTATTCATATGTGGCCTCATCTAAAGATGCTAAAAGTAGCTGAAATCAGGGATTAAGACTTAAAATTTTTTATCAAGGTGAAATTATATAGTATAGAACAACCCTTTGAAAGTGAATCATGCAAAACTTCAAATATTGCTCAACCATCACTATCTGTAGTTCCTGAAATGTTTTGAAATTGTGGTAGACAACACATGACACAGCATTCACCCTCTGAGTCATTTTAGATGTGCGGTGCAGCCATAGCTGAGTGTAGACCGTTGTGTAACACGGCTCTCGAACTGCGTGTCTCCAAGACTGAAATGCCCGACTCCAGCCCTGGCCCTGCTCCCCTGTAATATGACTGATCTCCAGGCTCAGAGCTGAAATCGGCAGCGTCGTCTGCTGTGCCTCGTTTCCCGTTTCCTCGTTACACGATGCCCCAAGTTTCTTCTGCGCCGCTGCACATAACAGGTCTCCCCTACTTCCACACCAGCACTGAGCCCCTATCTACGCCCCCTCGCTCCTGTCCCCCATGGGCATTTCAGCTGTTTCCAGGCTGTGGTCACCATCCGGCCGGCTTTGCTCACATTTTAGCTGCACACAGAGCCACTGCCAGAGGAGAAGATGCTGGGGCTGGGAAGGGGTTGGCATTGAACAGACCCTGGTGCAGCGACAATGGCCTCACACGGACAAAAGTAGCAGAAGGCCTCAGTATGCCTCAGCCTTGGAATAGCACCAGGCAGACCGCAAAATGTGCGACAGGATGATTGGCATCGCACGTCACACTGCCAGGCTCAGCACTAATGATTATAAAGTTCAACATTCGTGCTGGGGGTGGAGCTCTGCAGGTGGCATGCACAAGTGCTCCAAAACATAAAATCACCAGTCGTGGTGGTGCGTGACTGTCATCCCACTACTCAGGAGGCTGAGGCAGGAGGCTCATGATGAGTTTGAGGCCAGCCTAAACTACAAAACAAGACCCTGTCTTTAAAACACTGATTAAAACATAAGAAATTTTGAATTGTTCTGCTTTTTAAAATGAGATTTATTTAAAGAAAAGATTAAATTATATATTGTACATGGGGCAGGAATCCTGAAAATGGGGAGCAAGTCTGAAGCCAGGTGGGGTTCGGGTGGAAGGAGGAGCAGCTAGCACTAGGCCCGGGAACAGGCCACTCCCAGGATTCACTGCGGACACGTAGGGCACATGGGTTAGCCTAAGTCTCAGATAAAGGCTGAGTAGATACACAATGCCATACTCAACACATGCCATACAACACACACACATGTATACATATAACACGCTCCCAAGATATACACACATACAGTCAAACCTACAACACACACATGATACACATGTGTGCCATAGTCATGCCACATGCCACATTCAGTGCCTACTCCTGCTGTATACACACACACATATGTACCCCACACACATGTTCACAGCTGTGCTGTATCTCTGCAGCAGAGCAGCCCAGCTCTCCTCCCTGATGTGTCTCTTTGGGTGGTATCATGAGCAGTTCAACAGCATCCACGTTTGAAATACCCCACAGCTTGGGCATGCGTGTCCCACTGCTCGGGCTCCTTACACTGCCCAGACCTCCCAGTGCCAGCCTCCCCTTCCCGGGGCACAGGCTGGGAGGCAGGCCGCGGAGGTCATCGCAGTCTCTGGGCGAAGGGCTCTGAGGCCCCGTGTTCCCCGAGTGTCTGGGAAGAGCACTGTGCGTCAGTGGGCGAGCAGCAAGAGGCTTGTGAGCAGCTGTCCTCTGTCCCGTGGCTCATCCACCGTGTGGTGACACAAACACTGTCCGCTGCAGGCCCCCAGGGGCCCCCAGCACGTTCTTCTTGGAGAGACTGGAGCCCTGGGGCTCTCACTGGGGGCGGTGAGACCTCAGAGAGACGCAGCAGGTGTCCTGAGATGTAGTCTCCAGCACACTCCTGCTGCTGCTGGTGAAGTGTCTGTGTGTCTGTGTGTGTGTCTGTCTCTGTGTGTCTCTGCTCCACATCTGTGCTGCAGCCAGCACCCCCGATACACCCACCCTTCAACCGGCCAAACACTAGCTGCTCATCTCTGCCCTGTCTGTGGGAAGGCATCACCCTCAGTCTGTGTTCCCACGGGCTGTGGCCGGAACGGCTCTCTCGGTCTCCCAGCCCGCGGCCTCCTGGCCCCTCTCCTCACCTCCCAGGCACTGCGCCTCCTCCCAGCCACCAGCTGTCCCGGCCACCAGCTGTCTGGGCCAATGGCACATCTTTGCTGTCCAACAGGGCTGCTCTGTGATGGCAGGGCCGTGCGACCAGGGACGAGAGAGGTACGGGCACCAGGACTGAGTGTCATAGTCGTGGTCCCGAGGAAGGGACTGGCACCGGGTCCCTGGGCTGCTGCTGTGATGATCAGCTTCTTGTAGATATCTCTCCTGCAGCAAGTTAAATCTCTCCTCTCAGGCAGATGTCCAGGCCAGGGCGGGCAAACGAGGTGGCCCAGCCCAGGGCTGGCGGGCAGGCCTTCCTGCAGCAGAGCTCAGTGTCTCAGAAATCCTGGCCGGCCTGTGGGCCTGGGCAGCCGAGCTGCTTCCTCTGTGGTCTATCTGTGACCTCAGATGACTTAGCTTGTCTTCTGTGGCTGTTGCATATGGCTCTGAGTTCTGGATCTGGGCAAAGCTCCTTGGGCGGTAGGGGTGGCTTCCAGGACCCCGGGTCAGAGCTTGTGAGCCCACAGTCTGCACCACCTCTGGGAGACACATGATGGGCAAGGTAAGGAGGCTTCGAGCTGGCACTCCAGTCCTGGGGGCTCACAGGCAGGAGGCCCATCCCTCCGGACTGCCGGCCACGTGGGCATCACCACAGGGACTGAGGCAGAATGGTGTCCCACAAGGCCTCTCCTCTCATGGGGAAGGCAGAGGTGGCACTGCTGCCCTGGTCCCTCAGAGGCCAGCCCAGCCCCTTCCCTATGGCCACCTAGACAGGCACCCTGGCAACTGGGACTTCCAGAGACCCAGAAGCCCCAGTTTACCAGCTGCTTCTTTTTTTTTTGGTACCGGGGATTGAACTTGAGACCTTGTACTTGCAGGGCAGGTGGTGGAACCACTGAGCTAAGGCCCTGCCCTCACCAGCCCCTGTGGTAAGTTCTGGAATTACAACATAAGCAAGCACAGTTGTCCCTGACCTTGCTCCTGGCTCGAGGAGTGAGAGCGGCACGTGAATGGCGTGGTCTCTACCCACCGCTGGCCCCCTCAGCCCAGCCCTACCCCCAAGTGCCCTCTCTGTCCCCTTCCAGCCCACAAAGGGCCAGCCTCTCCAGAGACTGAGCTGGGGCAGGAACCCTCTTCACCTCCGGAAGCACAGAGCAGCTCAGCACAGCCAAGCGGCTGCCCAGGGGTGACCAGCCTGCCCTGTCTGGGCTTACATCCTCAAAGGTCAGCAGGGCGCTGCCTCATGTTCTAACGCAGCAGTGACACCACGCCTAAAAACGGAGCCCTGAAACCGCAGAACTTCTTCAGCTCATGAGTCCATAAATGGACCAGGCCAGACAGGGCAGCTTGTGTCTGCTCCACGGAGTCGCCGGAGGCCACACATGGCCCGCCTGGGCGGCACACTGCATCCCCACGGATGTCTGAAACCACAGCTGGTGCCAGACCCTGTACATATATATCTATGATAAGATTTAATTTATACGTTAGGCACAGTAAGAGTAATAAAAGGATACCTGTAACTATATAACTAATAAAAATGTATGCGGGCTCCATTATGAAGTAAATAAAGGCTGTTTGAGAACAAGCACTATGATACTGCATGTGACTGCTGGGCAGGCAGCATATACCGGATGGACACGAGGGCTGAGGCGGACACAGCTGGAAAGCTCATCAGCTCGGAACGCCACAAATAGGAAACACACGGAAGTGCTTACTCGGGAACTGTCCACCTGATACTTGCAGGGCAGGTAATTGTGTCTGCAGGTGATTGAAACTATGGAGGAAACCTCAGATAGAGGACAGTTGCATGTCTGTGAGCAGCTCCCTTCCCTGACTGGGCTGGGACTGAGAAGCAGGGACAAGGACGCGCCAGAAACCCCGCAGCAGGCCCCTGTCCCCATGACTCCGACAATATAAGGTGAAACAACCATCAGACAGGCAGAAAAAGAAGCCTAGAGAAAAAGGCTGCGTCCAGGCTCACCCCAGGCCACTCCGGGCAGCAGAAGATGAAATACTCGAGCTCGCCACACTTTTATTTGGTACCAGGCTTTCACATCCGCGTCCCTGCATTCACAGTACAAGACAGATGCTGGCAATTATGTCAGAGGCCAGCAATAATTCTTGTGATGAAGAGCCTGTAGGGCAAGGCAAATGTCAGCAATAATCCTTGTAGATGAAGTTCTGCCCTGGAGCACCACAGCACGTGGGACCAGTGGAGTCCCTGCCGCTACCAGAAGGAAGTCAGGAGCAAGTCCTCAAGTCCGATGTGAGACGGCCTGGCTTTGTGGACATTTCTGTCCCTGGCAGCTGCGTCTCCTCGTCCCGTGGAATAATGGCTTGAGATGACTAGGCTTCATACACTGGGCTCAGAGCTTCCGGGGCCAGCAAGAGTGAGCCAAGGGAGAGCTATACTCGTCCGCATTCCTCCCCGGCCCTTGAGTCGCGCAGCACCGCTGCTGCCCATTAGCTTGAAGTGTCTTGTGGTCCTTGGCCCATATTAAAGGGGGGAGCCGCGAGACTCCCCTTTAGAATAGCATCTAAGGTGCGGGCAGGTGTCCGGTAAGCCTGGTGTCACATACGGCTGCAAATACGTTTTTAAAGTACCAAGCAGACCAGGTGCATTCAGAGCCGTCTAGAGACTAAAGAGGCTGGTGCAGGTAGCATGAGGTTAGGGCTGCGAGAAGGTGGAGCCACAACTCCTGCCTTGGAAGTCAAGACTTCAGACTGCGTGACGGAGGAGACAGTCCCTTGGAGCAGCAAATACAACCTGCAGAGCGTTTCCCACAGAAAGCAATGCACAGACACAAAGATGTTGCCCTAAACCCGCGGGAGGCGGAGCAGTATAAGAAAAGTATGTCTGGGCAAAGCACTTCTGCCCTCCCCCTGCCCAGCTCCACGCTGCCCTCTGGACAGGCGGCTGGGGTTCCGAGGCCTTCCCTCCCTAGGCACAGCCCGCGGAAGGCTCTACTTGGGGTCAGCCCTTCTTGGGGTTGCTGTGTGCCCCACTGGGCAGCCAAGGCTGGGAGAAGACAGAGTGGGGCCTGGACTCCCCTCCAGCACCCCCTGGTGTGCTCCCTTCTCAGCGCCATGGGGCCGGTGGCTCTCGCTTTGGATACTGCACGGGATGCAGCTGTGGGAGGCCCAGGGCCCAGGTCCCACCGTCCCTCTAGCCGCCCCAGAGTGAGCATATGAGTGTCCATCCAAGCCACAGGACGCTTTGCAAATGTCCTCGAGGGACATTGATCAGAGTCCTCACCCTTCGCCATCAGGACTCACACACAAACCTCAGAGGCTTCACACGTGGGAGTCGGCCCCCACGGAGCACAGGATGGTCTGCCCTCCTGTAAATAACTCTGGAGGGCAAGGGCTCCCTATGAGGGAGGGAAACTGGCTTGGAGAAGACAGGAAGTGGTGTGGGATTCGGCATGCGTCGTCTTCTGTGAGTGTCAACTTGCCCTGGTGCTCTGCTCCCTTTAGTGCACTGGGGCAGTGAGCAGGGGCCGCTGAGGGAAAGGCAGGCCTCGGCTGCAGAGGCCAGGAAGGAGCCCAGGGCCACGGAGGGGCGAGTGTCCACCTGTGAGCTAGGCTGGAGGCTCTGTGGAGAGAGGGGTGACAGAAAGACAAAAAGTCATTTTCTTTCCTTTCTTTTTTTGAGATAAGGTCTCTTTTGTAGTTTAAGGTGGCCCTGAGCTCAGCCTTGAACTCACAGCAATCGTCCTGCCTCTGCCCCACAGTGTGTGGACCACCATGCCCGACATTGTAGTATGTGGTTACCGGGCATCAAACTCAGGACCTTGCGCTTGCCAGGCAGATACCAGAACCACTGAACTAAATCCTCAACCCTCATTCTGTTTTCGTTTTTTTTTGAGACAGGGTCTCGCTTTGTGGTTCAGGCTGGCCCTGAGCTCAGCCTCCAACTCACATCACAGCAATCCTCCTGCCTCTGCCTCCCGAGTGCTGGGATTACAGGCGTGAACCACCACGCCCAGCACTGTGGTATGTGGTACTGGTTGCTGCTGGGGTGAGTCTGCACGCCCAGTATTGTTATGTGGTTACCGGGGATCGAACCCAGGCCCTTGCACTTGCAAGACAGGCGCCGGAACCACTGAGCTAAATCCCTGGCCCACTCATTCTGCTTTCTTGAATTGCAGGTTTCTCCACAGCCTGGACATCAATATTTTAGTCCCCTAAAACCCAGGTGACAAAACATGAAGCAGACAGGAATGATGGGACCTCAGTGCACAGGCCAACCCAGTGGGGCCTGAAGGGAAGGCTGTTCTGGGCTGGTACCCAGGAGGCTGCCACTTTGGAATTAAGGGCAGCAGAAGTGGAAGAAGTAGGTGATGCCAGGGCTAGCAGGTGGGTCTGCTGGGAACAAAACAGTGGCAGCCAAGCTGTGGCTCGTTCTCCACACACGAGGCAAGTGGGGGTGAGACAGGGCACTGCACTAGAGTCCCACGGTGGCAGTGGGCAGCGCCGGGCAGTGCCAAGGCCCATGTGGTCTCATTTGTGTCTGCTAGGTGTAGGGAGCTGGGAACTGTTGACTCCATAGGGACCTGAATGGAAACTTCACCAAAGTGACATGCAGAGGACAGGAGAGGCTGGAAAGATGGAGAAAGTAGCACATTGTGTGCTGCTGGGAAGGTGACATCAGAGCTGCCCTTGAAGGACCGGAGGACCAGGACACATAGCACAGACACCAGGGTGCTCTGGGGGGAGGAAATGCTAGTCAGAGCTGTAGAAATGTCCCTTGTCAAGGTGGTCACTGCAGACTCCTTGGAAACCCTGCGCTGCTTTGAGTGGGTTCCATCAGGACTGCTCTGAGGTCACTGCAGGGCTCGCTGGGTTACCACAGGCCACTGTGGGGTTCAGGTGCTGGGTCACTGCTGGGTAAGACCTGTAAGTTGTTCAGGTGTGAGCGGCAGTGCCAGGTCCCACACAGCACAGCCTGTGGGGCTTCCTGTGCAGTGCCATAGTTGGAAAGAGGAGCAGCAGGATGAACCGAACCAGATACCTCACGATCCCACTGTCTAGTGTGGTTGCTGCTAGCCACGTTTCACAATTTGTATTTTAATTAAACCCTAGTGAAATCTAACATGTAGTGCTTTCGCTGCAAGAGCCATTTGGTCAGGCCTGTCACACAACAGGTGCAGCCCCAGCACACTCCCACTATCAGCGGAAACTGTCGGACTGGGCTCCCAGGCGAGACAGTGGAGCACAGTGCTCAACCAGCAGGGACTGAGGCAGATGCCCGGGAGTGGTTTTGGTGAGAGAGGACCCTGCGGGCCGCTCACACCCCTGCCATGGTGCCAGCCTCACCCGCGCCCTTCTGCCCCAGGCCCCAGCACACTCCTGCCTTTGTTTCTTGCTTCTAGCAGGTGCCTGACTGGAGGCTAGGGTGGGGGCAGCTAGGGACCCGTGGAGGGCTGGCTGGTCACACTGCAGGAGCGCAGCACACCTGCCCACAGGCCAGCGACAGCCCCCGGGACAGGCCTGTGGACAGAAAGTCCAGCTTGGAGGGTGCGGAGACACTGGCAGCGCCCCCGCTGCTTTGGAAAGGGGCACCTTGGATGAGCCTCCGAGGCCTCTGTGTAGTGTGTCCCCTGCCGAGCACCCCCTGTGCTGTTTGCTCTGAGGTTTTCCCTTTACTGGTTTCTTAATTCATCCCAATGAACTGGCCGTGTGGGGGGCAGAGGAGCCCAGCAGAAAGGAGCGCTGCGCGGCGTGGGCGCCCGCTCCTCCACCCGCCCCACGCTGTGGGACCCACGCAGGACCTGGAGGATCTTTTAGGGCCGCAGGCATTTCCTGTGAACAAACACAAAATCCAGGTGGTCTATAGAGCTCTGTGTAGAAGCTTCAGCGACTCCTTTTAGATGCCATTCAGAATCACCGCAGAATTCATCAGAAGCTCACAGAAACCTGGACACGCACGCACACGCACACATGCACATGGACACATATGTATACACACACACACACACTTCATCCGTCCTGATGGAGGCACCTGGGATGTGGCCTCTGTCCCTCACAGGAAGCCGCAGTCTGTCTCTTAGATGACTGTGGCTGCTGGAGCCCAGCTCCGGGGGATGTCCCTTGTCCTGATGGGGCAGACCTCTCTTCAAGCCTTTGGTTGGCAAATCTAGACCTTTGAAAAAGGACTAATTAACCTAAGGACCCCAGTGCTTCTCGGAGGAGCCCCCAGCCCCTGTGTGGACACTCACCAAGCCGGTCT
>PVIR01009176.1:16594-54262 GCA_004026965.1 Petromus typicus | reverse complement strand
TTTATTACTAACTCATTGTTGACAAGAATAAAAGCCAAATAAATTTGAACCTTATTTTTTCTGAAGTATTAGTGTAATGGTTAAGATCGTTTATTGCACAAATATAGATATGATTATAAGGTAAGAAATAAAATTTTAAATGAAGTCATCTAAGTTGTAAAGCACCAATTCCTTGTTGTATAACATCAAGAGATTATTTCTACAGTACATTATTTATGAAGAGCAGAGACATAATTATGATTGTATTATATATATATATATATATATATATATATATATATATATGATGTTCCTTGCATACAATCCTTGTAAGCTCACATTAATTATTTTATGTGACTTATCAAACATTAACTGTACAAATGAGTAGACAAAGTGTTATTTTATTTGATAAACACTGTGAATAAAATGCCATGAATATAAATTTGTTTGCAAATATTTAAGAATATTCAACTTCATTATACATATTCTTTATAAATATAATGCAAATAATAATATTTTTATTTTCCAATTTGATATCTTCCATTTAATACATACTATGCAGAAATTATTATTATGTAGTAAATATGTATTAGTCAATGAAAGGTTCCATTAATCATCTCATCCTTTTAGATATAGTTTGATTTACAAAAATCATTATTATATCATTTTCAACTTATAACAAGAGTATCGTAAAGGTGTTTTAAAATAAAGTCACTACAAAATGTTCACAAGAGTAAGAAAAGTTAGAGATTTATTCTATAGATATGTGTCAACTTAGGCCCACAGCATTTGATAAAGGGCAGATCTTTTGATCATAAATCAACACAATACAGTTTGAACTCAGAAATCTGAAGTATTATCTGTTAGCCTTATTACCTCACATCTGTAATTTAATATCTTTCCACCAGTAACATATAAAAATGAATGGATTTTGCATTTTGTAATTTATTAGGCAACATATTTTTATGTGGCTAATGTCTTAGGAATGCACTGTTATTTTCTAAGTTTATAATGATAACTTAAAATTAAAAAAAATATATTTCAGCTTTAACATATAATAAATATACGATACTTAAGAAAGTTATGTACATGTTACAGATTACAAAGCCTGTTGCTTTGAATTACTTTCCATCAGTTTGTATTTATAAAATGCTTGTTTTGTGTGTTATTGGGGTCTGATCAGACCCACAATCATCCCACCAAGAGTATGACACAAGATTTTAAAAAGAGAAGATAAGAATTTATTGCATAAATGAGGCTTCTAGGATGGTCAGAGCTCTTATCTGTCTAAGGCACTGTCTCCTGGAGCTGCCACTATCTATTGATGATGCACATTCTAGAAAACTGGGGGTGGCAGTGCAGGAAACCATGAAGTGGAGAACACTGACTCAAGCAGGCCCCTAATGACAAGCGAATAAGACATTCCAGGGGGAAAATATCACTGATCAGTGGGAAATGTGTTTCTTCCCATGTATTAATTTTTGCCTCTACTGGAGTTTTCAGTATGGGCCATGTTGTCCTGAAATGCACTACTGTTTTGTTATCCCAGATGTCACTGTCTTGTGAATCACTGAAACCTCTGCCATGACCAGTGGTGTGGGAATTGTTCCTTTCCTACACACCAAACTCTGCTTCTTCGGGCAAGCATTGTGGCCTCATAGGCAAACAGACTTTATATATGAAAAGCCAGTTTATTAATTTTCAGCTTGCTCAAGGTGGCCTGCCTTATTTTTTATTACAGGAAAAAGATCTAACTGGAAAGTTGGAGGATATATAGAAAAGGACTCTCATAGATGGAAGAGGGGTAGACTGATTCAGTAATTGAGACTAGCTACTCTCAAATGCAGGTGGCCAACTCTCAAAAGTTAGATGCTGGGCTGGAGCCAAGGTTGATCACTGTCTCAATGCTGGTGTTGTAACTCTGGAAAATTTATGGCTGCATGTTGGCTTTTTTTTTTTTCCAGCAAAAGATTGTATTGGTTGTGGTGGTTACCACTGAGAGGAGATTTTACTCAAGATTTAAAGTAACAGAGTGTAGGAATGAAAGTCAAACTCTGTCTTATTTTTAGTTACCTATTAATCATTTCTTATCTGAGGCAAAGAGTCAAAACTTAGAGCTAAATGATTTCCAAGTATCCCACAATCTCAAAAGAAACCACAACTCATGTTTAATGATTAGCAGGTAAACAAGTCTGATTCATTTTCTTACCTTTGTGTTGGTCCCTGTGTCAGAACTGTGTGGTTTCTTCCTGAAAGACTTTATTTCTTCGAATCTTCATATGGAAAAAATTATGTGGATCTCTGTCTCTTTCTCTCTCTTTTTAAAAAATTCTTAGTAATTTTCCAGATAGAACTGCTTTTATTGTGTCCCATACATTTCCATATGTTGTATTGGGGTAATCATTTAATTGTAAGAAATATTTAATTTCTTCTGTGACCCATTGGTTGGTCAGCAGAGTGTTGTTCAGTTTCCATTTGTTTGTGAGGCTCCTGGCCTTCCTTTTGCTATTCAGCTTCAATTTCAAGGCACTATGGTCTGGTATTATACTGGGAATAACTTCAATTCCTTTGCATTTACTTAAATCTGTTCTATGAACTAGTATGTGGAGGATTTTGGAGAATGATCCATGAACAGCTGAGAAGAATGTAAATTCTGACTTTGCGGGGTGAAATACTATATAGGCATCTTTAAGTCCATTTGCTGAAGAGTTTCCTCACTCTACAAAGAATGCCTTCTATCTCAGAATTGAGCCAGCAACCAATGTTGGCAAGGCTGAAGAGAAAAAGGAATCCTTCTCCACTGTTTGTGGGAATGTAGACTAATACAATTTCTGTGGAAATCAGTGTGGAAATTGTACAAAAATCTAGGATTGGAGGTTCCATTAGACCCGGCCTTTGCTCTGTTAGGTATATACACAAAAGAACTAAAAGATTCACAACACCAGGACATATGTGCATCCATGTTTATAGCAGCTCAGTTTGTGATTGCTAAATCTTGGAAACAACCAAAATGTCCATCAACAGGAGACTGGATAAAGTAGATGTGGTTCTTTTATAGAATGGAGTATTAGTCTACCATTAAAAATTATAAGATTGAGTCATTTATACTCAAATGGATATACCTTGAGAACATGATCATACGTGAAATAAGTGGGTCACAGGTGTGTAAATATTGTATCTTGACTATGGTATGAGAAAATGAAGATGTAAATGAATTCTAGTATATATAGTTGATATTGTGAAATAGAAAATATTTATAGGAAAGAGGGTGTAATAGTCAATAATGAGGGGAAAATAATGTGATAGTAATTTTAAAAAAGAAACCAAGATTATTTCAATAGAGGGTGGGGATGCAAGGCAGATTTTGGAAGGGAAAAAATGAGAATCAAGTCATGTCATATTCTAGTACAAACTCTCAATGCTGAATGTGATGATAATGTGTATTCATAATATACCAATAAAGATTTGAATTAAAAATAAAAATAAAAATAAAATGAAAAACAAAATTGAGGAGACTAAATAAAGAAGATGTGATTGATTTTTATGTTTATTTTGTGAAACAGGGTCTTGCTTTTGTAGTTAATGCAAGTGAGTAGTGCTGAAAGTGTTATAAAATTCTCACTACCATCATACAGAGATCTTCTTTCCTGTCCTGGTCCCTGAGAGCAAAACTCATTTTCTGCAGAATTCTTTAGATATACACTAAAGTAATTCAGTTGAAAATCAATAACCTTCCATTAGACTTCTGATTTAATGATTTGCTGCTGTTGAGGGGGTTTTTACTTTAGTGATGGAAAAATACTCCCAATTTTCTCTGTTTCTGTTATTCTGTCTGCTGTCCAGCATTTTCTTCTGAAAATGTTCAATATGTCTACCATACATACCTCATATTTATACTTTCAGGCTTTACTTTTTTCCCATCTCTGTTTCTGGCAACATTAATTCCTAATTTTGATTCCTTATTTTCTTGATCACATTCAAATGCTATTCTTTGGCCAAGGTTTATCTCAAGTGGCACCAAACCTACCTTTGAAGCACAAGGGTCTGAATTTAATCCCTGACATGACAATAAATAAATAAATAAATAAATAAATAAATGTATAAAATACCATCCCATTGATCTACTCTAAATACTTACTTTTTATTTCCTTTGTCATAACTGTTCCATGTACTATTTTGTTGGCCTATTTTAAGTTGAGTGCTATCATCAGCTTTCTGAACAACACATTTTTAAACTAATATCTCAATCCAAGTTTTACATGCATGTAGTTTTATTTCATGTGTTAGAGAAATTCTGTAGATATTGTGTAAATTAGAAAAGTATCTATAAGCATTGAACGTATTTAAAAGCTGATTGTATTAAAACTTTACTTATAAAATATATCAATCCTAATAAATTGTATTTTAAAAACATATTTAGAATGAAGTATAACAGCAAATACATAAAATTTTAAGACTTAATTAGACGTATATTTCAAATAAGGCAGATTACTTTATTCTTTAGGAAAGCCAACTTACTGAAATCTATAGATGTACTCAATAAATAACATCTCCCTGGTTCTCTGCTTGGTCGCATGCTATTATTGTTGTATCTTATTTTGATGTCTGTCACATATCATAAAGCTGTCTGTGACATGTTTCAGTTTTAATGGGTAGAATTCTGATTATAAGTTACTTCAGAATATGCTTCAATGGATTAGAGAGATGAATAATGTATTATTTCTTTATTATTCATTGGAAAGTTTGAAAAGAATCACAGATATTCAAACTCAGTGACCAAGTTCTTAACAATGAGAAAGAATAAATAGCACTCTCAATATCATGTCTTGGTTCTTCCCTCATATTACAGTCAACAAAGCTATAGATGACTCATTATATTAGATACAATTGTTAATAGCAAGCATAACTTCTGTACTCATGTAAGTTTAAAAATACCTTATTCAAAAATTGTCCTGTGTTCTCAGATTACTTGGGGTAAGCCCAATTTTCCCCAGAATTTTCAAGGAAATTTTTAGATTAAATGTATTGCAAAAGTTGTGAATTGTATAAAAGGATTTGCATATGTACTTGTTTTTTACTAAGGACAGATATAAATTTGAGATACTAATCAAGTGAGGAAGATGTATGTCAAAGTGAAACTTGAATTAATGCAATCAGCCTGTGTGTTTTATGTTTTTTGGCATGTTAGTCTGTTTTTAGTATATACATACATATATATATATATATATATACTATACATATAATATACATATATATATATATATTTATTATACATATATATATAATTATTTTTATAAAATGTTGTAAAAGAATCAGATGTTGATCAAATAAAAGTGGGAAGAAAAAGGAACAATGAATTTGCATGTACTATATTCCTATAGCACTTTGGACTACATATCACTAAAGAAGTTTTTTAAAATGAGGAAATTATTTTCCTTTATATATAATATATAATATGCATAATATATATGTATATATAATATATTGCATATATATGTGATATATGTATAATACATATAATATGTATAATATATATGATAGTTACACTATATAAAGCTTAACTTTTCCACTGCCACACTGCCAAAATACATCAAATACTGGCAGAAATAGTATATGACTTTTTAGTTCCAGGGTTATTTCTAGCCACTAAAGAAAGATTGTGCAAAAGATAAAGTGAAATATTAATGATGCAAAGTCTCCACATAGGACACCATGCATTAAGCAAAGAATGGATGGCTGTGGGTATTTTGATAAGGAAATTCTAATTAGAATTTATTAAAAATAGAAAAACTTTGTCCACCAAGGAGAAGTGGATGAAGTTACCTATCTATGAAACACAGTCATGGTGATTGCATGAAAGATTAAAAGGGAAAGCCAGGGCCTACTAGCACACAGAAAATGTAGAAATGTGCTGTGCTCTGCCTCTCAGTGATATGTTCTGTATTAAATGAGCAATGTGTTGTGTATATGATTATATTTGATGATTAGTATTAATATGTATTGCAGAAATAGAACTATTAAAGTCTAAGTTCTTATAATTGTAGCGGTTTTACTATATTCTTAGTTCTATATATTTATCTAATGTTGCCTTCATTGTAGTCTTATTATGCAACAAGTCTTTACAATCTTTTGAACTATAGACACTGCGCAGTATTAATATCTAAGATTTAAATTAAAACATGGTTCAGATGTGTAAATATAGCATATTTTCTCTGGTATGAGAAAATGAAGTTGTACATGATTTGTAGTATGTATAGTTGCTAGTGTGAAGTAGAAAATATTTAAAATGGAACATAGTGTAGGGGTAAATAATGAGGAGAAAATTAAGGTGGTAATAATAAAAAAAGGAAGCAAATTATGTATATAGGTGGTGGAGGAATGTGGGGTGGGGGTAAAGGGAAAAAATGAGAATCAAGTCATGTAATATTCTGGTACAAATCCTCAATGTTAAATGCAATGATGATGTGTATTTATAAAGTACCAATAAATATTTAAAATATACATATAAAAAACATAGTTCAAAGGGAAATGGAAATGAATGCTGTTATAACTTAAGTGGCATGGAACAATTACACATGAACTATGCAAAGTTCATGACTATCCTGCCTCAAAGCCCAGATGTTAACAAAAAATACCTGAAGATAAAACTGATGAAAATAATGCATTAAAAAAAAAAAAAGCACAGTTTGTTTGGGAAGGAATAATATGCATGTATCCTTAGAAACACAATTGGTCTAAAGAACCATTACAGATTAATCAGTAAAGAACTTTTCATAAGATACAATATACAGAGGGGCCAGGGATTTAGCTCAGTGGTTCCGGTGCCTGTCTTGCAAGCGCAAGGGCCTGGATTCAACCCCCAGTAAACCACACACCATACTGGATGTGGAGACTCACCCCAGCAGCAATAAGTACCACATACCAGAGTGCCGGGCGTGGTGGCTCATGCCTGTAATCCCAGCACTTGGGAGGCAGAGGCAGGAGGATAGCTGTGATGTGAGTTTGAGTCTGAGCTCAAGGACAGCCTGAACTACAAAGTGGGACCCTGCCTCAAACTCATCAAGTCCATGTTTACTAGTTTACTAGTTTAAATGCTCAATATTGTATGAAATCATAATATACAAACATCAATAATATATAGAAAAAGTTATTGAAAGTCAATTCTGTCAAGAAATCCCTGAAAGGGAATAAATAAGAAAAATTGTAAGATCCCTAGCTTGATGTGTCTTATAACTTTACACAGTTTTCCCAAATGAGTTTAAATATTGCATTATTGCTTATGAAAGAGAACTTGTGTATAGTGTAATTTAAGTGAACACAAAATTATGCTATGTACAGTATACACTATCAGAGAATACTAAAAGTATGCTATTGTATAAATTGTCAGTCTTTTCATACTAAACTCCTTCTTCTCACGTTTTGTGCTAAATATTATAAAACAAATCCCCAGTGTAATGTTAGCAATTTTTTTGAGACAGAGTATCATTGTGTAGTTCTGATTTCACCTCCATTTATTAGGGGCACAGGCTGACCTCACACTTGGGGCAGTTCTGCCTAAGTGTCCTAAATTCTGGGATTATAGTCGTAAACCACCACATGCAATCCCATTTTATTATCTAATTCACAAACTATCAATGCAGGATATCAAATTGTGTTCTGTTTTACATTTCATCTTTCTGTAACATTATGGTCTACATTATAAGTGCTCTTTAATGTCACATCTGATATTAATACTGTATTTTACAATCAAGTAGTATCTCCCTACTCATATTTGGTCATTCTTTCTAATAGGTTTGTTTGTTAGAATCATGATCATGATTTTTATGTTTAGATATCATAGCATATATTTAAGTTTTCTTTATTCTATAACATCTCTACCTCCTCATTTCAACATAAGAGCTTCATCCAGACATTGACTTAAATATTTGTGCCATGTCTAACAAAATCATATTGTGTCTTATATTCTGAGTTCAAAAATTCATTTTTCTTGCTCCCTTATAAGTAATTCTTCTCTGGTCCATGTTTACTATAATTTGATCATGAAATACAGGATTTAAGTGAATTTATATTTAATTTATATTGTGTGAAATTATCCCTTAGATTGTATTGTACAATTATTAATACATAATTTTAGAAGGTATATAATACTTGCCCTCATTATATTCTTTGATGATTGTATTGAGAAGAGTTCGGATTGTCATAAGAGTGTGGTTATTTAATATAAAACTAATTTTAGTGCAGCCTATTGCACAACGTGTACCATTGATTTTACTCTTACTATGCTATAAAAAGTAGCAAAATGATAAAAGCAATTCTATTCAAATAGAATATTTCCAATGTAACTGTGTTTTAAATGTGACCATGTAAAAGAAATAGATATTATTAAGCACTTTCCATACCTTATGTGATAAGATATAATTTTACAATTTCAAAATTGTGTATTTCTAACTCTTTTTGGTTCTTAGTAACTATATCTAAAATATTTTATTCTGATATGCAATACATACTTTCATATACTATAATACATTGAATGTTTTAATTAATTACAAAGAAAGTGAATGTTAAGAATTTTGTATCTAAAAAAGAAAGACCATAAATTTTAAAAATCAGAAATCTGATGGTTTTAAACATAATGTTCCTTCTTAAACTCATTTGAATATCCCTTAATGTCATATAATAATGGTAAAATTTGACAGATTCAATAAATTTGTGAATTTGTATTTTAATCATCATTTAACAAGTAGAAAGAATAGAAACTAAATTCTATACTCTTTATTTTTGCTTTTCCTACATAATAGACAATGCATTTAATTTTTACATAGAAATTAGACTACAATTATCAAAGTTTGATTTAAATCTCTATATAAAATCAAATTAATATAAATTTCTATTTAATTTAAAACACATTTAATATAAAATAAAAATTATGTTAGTTTCAAAACAGACTCATCAAAGATTTCTCAGAAATGCAGGTTTTAAACAAGTCCATCTTTCAAAAATGCACTCTAATAGTCAATCACATAGATTTTGAAGCTAACAAATACAGTTTATATGATGCAATAACAAGATGTAACTAAGTTTGATTTTTTTTGTTTTGTTTTTTTTTTGTTTGTTTGTTTGTTTTTTGTTTTTGAGACAGGGTCTCGCTTTGAGGTTCAGGCTGGCCCTGAGCTCAGCCTCAAACTCACATCACAATCCTCCTGCCTCTGCCTCCCGAGTGCTGGGATTACAGGTGTGAGCCACCACGCCCGGCACTGTGGTATGTGGTACTAGTTGCTGCTGGGTGTGGGTCTCCACACCCAGTATTGTTATGTGGTTACCGGGGAATTGAACCCGGGCCCTTGCGCTTGCAAGACAGGCACCGGAACCACTGAGCTAACTCCCCGGCCCTAATTTTGATGTTTACTATTGCCAATATTTAAATGTAAGGAACATAAAAATCTTTATGAATATAACCTCTGCAGCACAGGAGCTAGCAGAAGGAATGAGCAACTGGGATCTTACCTTACTAGAAGCTTCTGCACAGCAAGAGAGACCACCGACAGAGTAAAAAGAAAATCAACAACATGGGAAAAGTGTTTTATCAGCTGTTTCTCAAACAAAAGGCTACTCATCTGAAATATATAAAGAACTCAAAAAATCAATACTCTGAAGACAATTCAAAAATTAGTATCTTAAATGAACAGACATCTTCAGATGAAGACATAAAGGCAGCTAACAAACATATGAAGAAATGTTCAGCATCACTAGTCATTCAAGAGATGCAGATTAAAACAACTCTAAGATTTTATCTCAATCCACAAAGAATGGCTGCTATCACAAAATCAATCAACAACAAATGTGGGAAGGATTGTAGGGAGAAAGGAACTTGTCTCCACTGTGGGTGGAAATGTAGACTAATACAACCACTGGTGAGATCAATGTTAAGATTCTGCAAAAATCTAGAATAAGAGGTCCTATTTGACCCTGGTATTAGCTTGCTAGGTAAATACATGAACAAATTTAAAGATTTATATCACAGTGACATATGTCTACCCATGTTTACAACAGCCCAGTTCGTGATAGCCAAGTCTTGAAAAAATCCCAAATGACCATTAACAGGACACTGGAGAAGTATTTTTTTCCCTCTGTAAAATGGAACATTACTTTGCCATAAAGAATGATAAATTTCAGTCCCTTATCCTCATATGGATGTACTTAGAGGACATACACATAAGTGAAATAACTAGGACAAATATGTGTAGATACTGTATTATGTTTCTGATATGCAAAGCAGATGGTGTATGTGAGTACTAATATGTATGATAAGTATTGTGAAATGAGAAGAAAACATTCAAAGGATATAGGAAGTCAGGGGCTAGTAAAGAAAGGGAAGAAAAGTTAGTGATAAAGGAAAGGAAAGCATATTACCATGTGAATAAGAGGATTTTAAGGAGGGCAGAGAACAGGGAAAATTGAGAATCAAGATGTGTAAGGTACTGGTCCAAAATCTCAATGGTGACTATAATCATCTTGTATATGTAACAGGTATTAATAAAATCATTTTTTAAAAGATAGATCATTACCTGAAACCAAAGGCAAAAATTTGTCCAGAAATTTATGAAATATATGTAACCAATTAAGTTGTGTCTTATACTGGTACAAATCCTCATTATGGAGTGCAATCATGATGTGTATATTTAATGTACCAATAAAGATTTAAAAAAAAGAAATATATGTAACCATAGTGGTTTAGATATTAAATATCACATGAAAACATTTTTTTTCACAAAAGAAATAAATGTTGAATCTAGTGTGAGACATATACAGAATACACAAATTAATATGATTGACACTTTGAAATGATTATCTGAAATTTATTATTTACTCATCAATATGTTAAGATATAGTAGTATATTTTGAAACATAGCTATTCTACCTAAAAATTACTTCTGTATTGAGAAAACATGCACTATGGTATTTTACAAAAGTCTAACAGTAAATTAGCAAATTTCAGATACTTATAAAATAACTAATGTTGCTTATTCTTCCCTAATTTCTGTGTCTTTCTTCATATACTAATATAAAGATACACATGATATATAGCCAGGAGCCTGAAACACTTAAAAATACCGACTGTTAGTTTACTTTTCATCTATATAAGGAATAGTACATTCATGATTGTGATTAAACTCCATGTTTTATTACATTTTGATTAAGCATCAAGCACATCACATTGCTATCATATTGTTTAAAAATAAATGTGTTTAAACCACATTCAAGTCCAATGTCTTAATATTTGTCTTAATTTTGTAATATTTATAAATACACTTTACAAAAATGTTTCAGAACTGTTTTCAAGTTATTCTCTTTTTAGTAATTTTTATATTTTTAAAATATATGTTGCATTTCTACAAGTGTTTGTGGCTAGATTTCTTCCATGGTCTGTTTTTCCAGTGCATTCTTGCTCCTTCACATATAATCATTTTGATATTTCTTCTTTGCACTTTTTGGAGTGTATTTTTCATGCACTTTTTTTTCTCATAACTATGCTGATATGCCTATTTTTATGCTTTCTTTACAGTTCACGTTACAGGTTGGGTACTGATTACTTGTGTGTCCAAAACACAAAGAGATTACAAAGGATATTTTCCAGACTGCATGCTTTTAAAAATACCAGCCTTCTATGAAAAACGGATTTCTTCTTTGTTCAGTCATTCTTCTGTCTTCACCTTTTATATTTTTCTTCCCCAGTGCATATGCATTCTTCAAATAAACGATTATCCAAGTACTTTTTCAGTGTGCTTAACTTTTTGTAATTTGAGGACTACTAAACATCAACAATCAGCATCACCACAATCAATATCAGACTCCAATAAATATTGGGGGTGGATGATGGTTTATGTTTCCATGTGATGAATTTTCAAACTTTGTGTTTTGTCTGAGTTGTCAAGGTAATAATGTATAAAAATGGCTGAGTCCAGCATATCTATTTTCAGAGATAATTTTTCCTACAATTAGAGCTAATTTCTGCTGATGTGAAAGTACTGTTTGTTTGAGCTTGCCAGGATAAATGTTTAATGGACTTAGCCCAGCTCAGGCTGTGAGCTAGTTACTTAAGTCCTAAACCAGAGTGGTTGATTAATTTGTTGATATATTTAGTGAACACTGTTTACCAATGGGTAAAAAGCGAGGGAAAAATTTAATGAGATTATAACATTTATGCTTATCAATCATTTCATGTGTTATCAATAAATTGGAACTAATGACATTGGCATGGTGTATAATAAGCTATGAAAACCAGCTAATAAAAAGTTAAGCATTTTTGATATATTGATATTTGTTAAATATTAGCATAAAAATAATCTCATTGAGGGTTACACAATTCAGTAAGTTATAATGTTTCTTTCTAAATGTTAGAAAAAGCATGCAGTATTATTTGTTAGTATAGAAATCTGTAAGAAGTAAAACTAATGCTAAGTTTGATAGTGTAATTTAAAATGTTCTTGTTAGTGGTATTTCAGTACATTAGTGTGACAATGAATTGCTTATTCATAGAATCTGTCACAGATTCATGATTTCATACTAAATCTGGGAAGGTAGGTTATCATATCTTTTCCACAAAGTAACTGTTCTTTTGTGTTTCTTTGGTATTAGGATATTTTCAATCCCTTAAACTAATTATAAGCCAAATCATTTTCAATGTTGAGAATATAGCATTAGAAATATATTTTATGCAACTGAAAAAAATTTCCAATTATTTTTCACAAGAATGAGAAAATTTGATACATCCTACTTTGCTACTTCCTGCCCAGTCCTGACCAATAAAATATTGGTCTTGAAAAAAAAAAAAAAAAAAAAAGAAGAAAAGTAGAATGTGAGACTATTCTCTAAAATACTATAGCTGTTAACATTGTATTCAGTGACTTTTAAAAATTATTTTTAAACATCATGCATGTAAAGAATAACACAAGTGTGTCTAATAACATTTTAAAATTTTACAAACCATCTTTAGTCTTGTAAAGTACAAAACTTTTTCTCCTTAAAATAAAAGAGAACAAAGTTTCTGCTTCAAAAGCATTTTTTTTCTTTAATTCTTTGGAAAAATAAATATTTTTATTTACCCTGTTTAAAAATAATTAAAATTTGATGATTCTTGGGTAACATTTATATTAGCTGAAAAACAAATAGAAATGCTAGTAAACATCAACAATCAATTTTCCTCTGGAAGAAGTACTCTAATCTTATATCATGAAAGAATGAAGGGACACTTCACTATTAACCCATTTTACATCACATATATGGTACATAACTATATTTTATTACTTCCTTTCTTATAATTTTACTTATGAAGTGCCAAAAAATATTTTATTCTTATGCTAATATATTAAGGATATAAAACTAAACACATCCAGGTAAATATACTTTATGAAAAAAACTAAACATAATCCTACTATTTAAAATAGAAAAAGAATCTTGCTTTGCTCCAAGGTTATCTTAACCATTTAACTTAAACATATTTTTAACATTTAATTTTGTGCATATTTTGGTATTTTAAGATGATATGTGATTTATGCTTATAAATATTTGTCCTTTTTGAAACAGAATACTATTTCCTTACAGAAATAAAACCCAAACAATCTTCTTCCTAGGGGTAGTCATACAGGTGCTTTGTGACATGCTGCTGTTGATTACACAGATGAAAACTACCTACTTGTATGTATATTTCCATTTTATTGGGTAATCTTTTATGGATAAAACCTGCAGTTGATGTAGCTTCTTAAAGTGATGCATATGACCATATGTTTTTGTTTTTTTATGAAATTCACATTTAAGAGTGAAATGCTTGGATCGTGTATATGCATAATTTTAAGTTTAAAAAAAAAAGCAAGTAATTTTGAAATGGTGTACTACACTGAATTTCTACTTAATGTGCATATAAAAATATTATCAACAAGGTGTCATAAAGGCATTATTTGTAACAACCAAAAATTAAAAATAACGTAATTTGTCTAACAGATAAATGAGTAAATAAATAGAACTAACCCACTCATTCAGCAAGCAATATACAACAAACAAAAGAAACACATTTAAAAACTGTAAACATATTAAGGTTGATGGGAAAGTTTTGTTAAAATGCAATGCAGATTAGGGCCGGGGAGTTAGTTCAGTGGTTCTGGCGCCTGTGTTGCAAGCGCAAGGACATGGGTTCAATCCCAGTAACCACATACCATACTGGGAGTGGAGACTCACATCCAGCAACAACCAGTACCATGTACCACAGTTCTGGGCATGGTGGCTCACACCTGTAATCCCAGCACCTGGGAGGCAGAGGCAGGAGGGTTGCTGTGATGTGAGTTTGAGGTTGAGCTCAGGGCCAGCCTGAACCACAAAGTGAGACCCTGTCTCAAAAAATCTGAAAAAAAAAAAAATCACAATGCAGATTAAATGTGAAAGGTAATTCTTGCACTAGAAAACTATTTTAAGAAGAAAGAGTATGGGGGGTGGCTCCTCTACTGGAAGATTTGAAGAACATTAAGAAAACACTTGTGAGCCAAAAAGAATAAACCAAAGAATTGTTTTCACAAAAGTGATGGAGTAAGGATCATGTAACACCTTCAGTGTAAAATGCTAGCTGGTAGACTACTTTAAGAAAAATACTTTCAGGGCCAGAGATATAGCTTAGTGGTTTTGGCACCTGTCCCCGGGTTCGATCCCCAGTAACCACATACCATACTGAGAGTGGAAACTCATGCCCAGCAGCAAACAGTACCACATACCACAGTGCAGGGCATGGTGCCTCACATCTATAATCTCAGCACTTGGGAGGCAGAGGCAGGAAGATTGCTGTGATGTGAGTTTGAGGCTGAGCTCAGGGCCAGCCTGAACTATAGAGCAAGACCTTGTCTAACAACAACAACAACAACAACAACAACAAGTTTCAATTACAACATTCTGAGAAGATTATTCTGCTGTAATGTTGAAAATATAACAAAGGAAACAAGAGTTAGTGGAGAAAAATTGCTGTAAAGTGATTAAAATATTCTTTAAAGGATAACATGGTGATGTAAGGATAATCCTAGAGGAGTGAGTAAAAATCATCAAACTATATATACAGTTTAAATATAAAGACTCATTTTTCTGACCTCTCCATCAGATGCATGGAGCTATGATGAAGATTGAAAAAGGAGCAGGTTTTGAGAAATGTAATAGGATCTTTGCTACGTTTGAGAGTGTTACTGTGAATTCAAAGAGAATTGTCAAATAGATAGTGAGACATAATGAGCAGAATTTCAGAAAACACGAGTTGAAGTGCACAGTACATGAATGGTGTGTAAAACCAGGAGACTGTGTTTAACCTAAAGTATAGCATGAGAGTAGAAAGAAAATGATCAAAGGAAGATCCCCAGGGTAATATAAACAGTTCCTGCTGAGGAAAGTGAAAAGGAAACAGAAAGGTTACCAGAAAAGGAAGAATGAACATGAAAAGAAAACTGTCTGAGAAATCAAAAGTTGATTGGTTTAGGGCCAGGGATTTAGCTCAAGTGGTACCTTGCAAACATGAGGGCTCAAGTTCAATCCCCAGTGCTGAAAAAAAAAAAAAAAAATGATTAGTCCAAGTGCCTGCAAGAGAGTTCAAGATGAGTAGAAGTTATAACTGTGAAAGTGTGGTGCGGAGATGAATTTTAATCACTTAATTCCATTCAACATCAACTAGACTGGGCAAGTTAATTGTAATCCTTCTTTCTGATTCTGTTTCCTCAGGCTTGCCATTTGTAATATTTAATAAAAGTTTGTTAAGAAAAATAAAACAAGTCATATACTTATCTTACTATATATAAACTGAAAGATGTTTAGAACTCATATGTTGTCAAAAACATTACTATTAAATACAGAAAAATGGACTGCAGTTCAACTATAGATGGCTTTGATTATCAGACTAGTAAAAATTCCACTAAGTTTTTTAGGGAGCAATGAGCAAAACTTTTGTATTGGGGAATGTGATAGTAAGCTCTTGCTTATTTATTTATTTTGATTTTGGGGGATGATGGAGATGGATCCAGGGGGCTTTCTAACACCAAGCAAGTGCTGTATATCTGAAACACACTCAAACACTTTAAGTGAGGTTTTAGAGGACAATTCTGTGAAGAAGATGTGGAAGTGGAATGAAGAGATTACAGAAAAACACTGGAACTTGAAACTTTAAGCAAAAATGGAAGGAAGAAAGAAAAAAAAAGAAAAAGGCAACAAATCAATTTTTACCCTATTTAGTAAGATGGGGGTAATTAGTGACTTCACTGAAAATGGAACATAATTTCTAAGAAATGAAGAAAAGCAGGAAATTCTTTAAAGTGTACAAGACAGAAATGAGGCTGTATTTGTAACGGGAGGCAGAGGTAAAATAATTTGATCTTTATACTTTAATGTAAATAATTATGTCTACATGAAATCAAGAATGTACAGAGACAAATAGGTGAATTTGAAGGGGATTGTGGAAGAGTACATGCAGTCTAATATGTCCATAGTTTGGTCCAGTGCTTCAAGTCATAAAATGAAAAAAAGAACATGCAACTGTCCAACTATAAACAGAGGTGGATGGATCTAAAAAGTTAATTTCACTGTAAATTAGGAAGCCAGTCATAACATCAAATTGAAAATAGAAGGAGGATTTAAGAGTTTGAAGGGAAAGTAGACTAGAAAACAATGAAAGAAGAAATGGACTAAAAAAGTAGAATAAGAATACAAGGCAAGATTATAGGTCACCTTAAGATACGGAGTATTCACTTGAAATAACAACAGTATACAAGATCCTGCGGATTTTGTTTTCCCACACAAACTGTATGCCAAGCTAGTCATGGAATTCTCAGAGTTGGGCCAAAGCAGAGTTGTGTTTTACTTAATATATGCAAATTAAAATACTATTTTCATAAATGGGTTTAGGATTTCAGTGTCAAGGCAAAATCATGATTGTCAAAATTCATAGTTTGAAACTTTACCCCTACTGTGACTCTGTCTAGAGAAAAGTACTTTAAAGAGATAAAGATAAATGATGTTAAAGAATGCCTGCTCCAATAGGAATCTCAGTGATAGTAGAATGAGGAAAAGTAACAGAAGAGCTCACTCCACACTTTCACATAGAGGAAGTGATCTGTGAGCTCTGCGGGGCACAGGCGACCCCAAAGCAGGCACATCTGTGTCTCCTTAGGACACAGCTATATCTTGGATTTATGGCCTCCAGAATGACAATTAAATGAATTTCCTCTTCTAAGCCATCCAATCTGTGATATTATCCTCCAGTATCCTGAGCCATACAATGCACAGGCCATTTTATTTATATTAAAATATTTTTATTAAAATTGTATTGTTTAAAATTATTTGGTAATTTACAAGTACTTTTCTCTTTTTATATATTATAAAATTTGCTAGGTAGTATTCATAGTGTATTACACATAGAATAGTGCAATGGCAGTGGCTGTATTTGTCTTTTGCTTGATTTTCAAATGAAAACTTTCAACATTTGCCAAGTTTGGGCTGGGGATTTAGCTCTGTGTTTCAGGAGCCTTCTTTGCAAGTGCAAGGATATGAGTTTGATCCCTGATATCCAGAAACAAAACAAAACAAAACAATAATTTCTCAAGTTATATATTATTTGAAACATTATCTGTTCATCCTCAGTTCCCTTTTCCTTTTGGTACTCGGACTTGAACTCAGGATTTTGCCATTGTCAGACAAGCACTGTGTCTCTAAGCTAAATCTCCAGCCCTCATTTCACTATTTTTTATAGATAAAAGATAATTAACAACAGCATAAATACACATAAATATAGACATTAGATTGGGAAGGATAGTAATATCTTTATATTAATTTATATATTTAATATATTTATATTAATATATTTATATTAATATAATAGTATATATTCTTATATTCAAATTAGCTAGTGAAAACATCCAATTTAATTTTTTTAGAAAACTGAAAAAGTGAAAGTCTCATTCTTGTAAGAAAAAATTGGAAGGGCTGCAAATGACTGTGTGTGTGAGTTGTGACGTGTGTGTGTATCTGCATTTATACATGTGACTTTCACTTGAAGTGAAAATATCCTTCATAAAGACAGAAAAATGCTTCAAGGTGGATAGAGTCTAAGATTTACTTACAGAAAACTTACCAGAACTGTGTAAAGTAGTGGAAACCAATAAAATTTTGACATTCCCTACAGGCCAAGCACAGGCACTATGTGATATGAAAGGCATGAATTTCACAGTTATAAGCTTAGCCTCGCCCTCTGCAGCCTTTCCCTCTAGGAATGGCACAGTCTCCCACATGGATATCTTATTCACATCTGAAGGAAGATGAACACATTGTACTGAGTGAGTGTTAGAGGTTAGCAGTAGACACTGTAAATATGCTAGAATCCATCTCTCTTGATATCAAAGGCTTAAACCACAGAGCAATAGATACCACAGAGAGTTGCATGGTGATGGTGACTTTCTTTACATGTGTGAAAAAAGTTCACTACCAGACACAGCTTTCTGAGTAGAAGTTTTAATTTTCCCCCCAAATAGCCTCAAAGACAGAGATGAGAATGCTGGGGAATGACTGCTGCATCCAGGAAAGGAGGTAGTGAGCAGAGGGGGCAATTCTAACCCTGAAGCAGGCACGGAACATCTGAGCAGGGAAAGAAATAGTGAGCTACTATGGAATGCTCTGAATGAGTCTTTCTCAATAGAATGAAGTTGGATGCACTTCTACCTCTACAACCCATTAACATGCTTCCGATAATAGAAGAGCAGTGTGCCACAGTCCTCTTGTGGTCCTATTAGGTTAATACAGAGATTAAACTATTGTAGCACTCCATCAACATCATCGATACATACTTGAGTCAAAAAAAAAAAAAAATCACAGGACCTGGTTTAGTGGCCTATGGATAAATCTATAAGCCCAGAATCCTACTTAGCCATATCATTGATTCAGATGGCAGAGTAAATTAACTTCCTGTGAAGAGGTTAACTTTCACTTCCTCATTTAAAATAAAAGCAACATCTGGACAGATAAATTCTATCCTTGAATATATTTTTGCTTTCATTTAAAAGTCTCTATCTGGGTCTTTTGCTCATGACTATCAAAAATATCTAGAAAACTCTAATATGAGAATATCAAGTCAGAGAATCACAATCTCTTGTTAATTTCCAAGGCAATTTAGCAATGATTATGATGTGTATATAGGTGACCCTTGCAAAGATTTGTGAATCAATGGAGGGGGCACTTTTTGTAGCTGTCTAGATGGAGAACGTGTGATATTTAGTTGAAGGGTGAGTGATACTAAAAATGTCCACTGATTTGAGTTAGCATAATTTTTGATCTTGGGTGAGTGGATTTATTGAGGGCAGAAGCTCCACCCTCAGTGTGTACGGCACCACCCAAATGTTTGTAATTTGTTGATAAAAGGGAAAGGCTGGCTTGCTTCTGTTGCTCCTTCTATAGTTTGCTGACTTCTACCTGTTGTGCAGTGAATGATTTCTCATCTCATCCCCCTCTGCTGTGCTAGCCTGGATTGGAACTTGCCAATTATTTACTGAAACATCTATAAGCCAAGCTGGAATAAATCTTTCCTCCTTATACTTGGGATGTCAGGGATTCTATGATGCATAAAATAAGGCAATAAGAACATAGCAATATGAAGAAGGTATATACTTGATGATGGTTTCAGGAGGGCCATAATTAAAACTCAAGGAGGAGCTGTGAGGCAGAGGCTGGCTTCCATGGCCGAGGCTCAAGAGATAAAATCATGTTATACTGATTTGCATTGTTTTAAATACTCAAAAATTCATTAAAGATAAGGTAGTTCTGCTTTACTTCTAGAGAAATATTATTTAGCAAGACATTCTCTGCATACTGTAAAGGTTCATCCCACATCTCAGGCAGCAGAGGTGTGATGACAGCTTTCCTACGAAGAGCAACAGTTCTGAAATACAACCAGGAGGTCACAGCTCTCCTCAAGTCATGTCTTTAAAGCTTTAGTAATTGAAAAATAGAGCCACTTGTACCATGCTCCCATTGGACAAAACCATGGAAGAGCCTGTCCTGTACCTATGCCAGTGCCCTGAGTGGGAAATTCGCTCTTGTGTTTTGTTGTTGTTGTTTGGGATAGGGTCTCCCTTGTAGTTCAGGCTGGCCCTATGCTCACTATGTAGCCCAGGTAAGCTTCAAAGTCACAGCAGTTCTCCTGCTTCTGCCTCCTGAGTTCTGGAATTACAGGCATGATCTGCCACACCCAGCACTGTTGTAGGTGGTACTGATTGCTAGTTGGTGTGAGTCTCCACACCCAGTATTGTTATTTCATTCTCATTTTAGAAGCATTTACTCTATAGGATGGTGGACATCACACTCCGCTACTGATTTTCCACAAGAGGACATGGTATTAACTCATAGATCTCACTTTCATGCTCCCTACCTTTTCAATTGCAATTTGTGATCAAACTCCATCTCTGTTGTTGTACAGATATACTTCTTATGTTAGAGAGAAATTAATTTGTCTTTATTTTATCTTTAAACCAGAACTTCTGGAAGCTACTGTAGCAACTGGTTTTCTATCAGAGACTTTTCTGCAGATATTTTAATTTTATGGAATATCAGATTTACTTCAGGAAAATAAATACATCTGTGAATTATAAAGTGGTAACTAACTACATACCTTTATTTTATAATACATAAAATATTACAAAAATAGATAAGATTGCCTTGTAACTCTTCTCTATTGTTTATTCATTGATTTTATTCATACATTCTAAATACACATAATGATCAAACTTGATATTGAGAATTTGTATCAATAAATTACACAAATTATTCTCATTATTCCCTCTCCCCTACCCTCCATACAATCCTTTCACATAATTTATACATAAGTTTTCTTCTTGTTTTAATCAAATTGTTTTTTTTCCCTTTTTCACTTACCCCTATTTCTCTTTTTCCTCTAAATGTTTTCTATTTCACAACATCTATTATACATTTTTAGAATTAATTTACATCTTGGGTTTGTCATACCAGAGAAAAGACAAGGTATTTACAATTCTGTGGCCTAATTATTTCACTTATCAGTATGTCCTCAAGGTGCATCCATTTTACCAACTCATCTTTGACAAAGCAACCAAATATCTTCAGCGGAGGAAAAATAGACTTTAACAAATGGTACTGGAAAAACTGAGTTTCAACCTGCCAAAGGTTACGCTAGAACTATCTCTTTCGTCATTCCATAAACTAAAATCAAAGTGGATTAAAGACCTAAATAATAAAACAAAAGCACTAAACCTACTGCAAAACAGGTTAGGTAGAACTCTTGGAAACATTGGCTTAGGGAAAGACATTATGACTCAAACCTCTAAAGCATGAGAAGTAGCATGCAACTGGGTTCTTATCTTACCAAAAAGCTTCTGCATATAAAAAAGACCACCAGAAGAGTGAAAAGAGAACCATCAATATGGGAAAAAAATCTTTACCAAGTGCTTCTCAGACAAAGGGCAACTGTCTAGAATATATAAAGTGCTTCAAAAAAATTTCCCTCAAATAGACTATCCAAAACTAGGCACCTGAAATGAACAGACATTTTTCAAATGAAGAAGAAAAAGTAACTAAGCAACATATGAAGAAATTTCAACATCACTAGTTATTCAAGAGATGCAGATGAAAACAATACTGAGATTTTATTTCACTCCACAAAAAAATGGCTGCTATAACAAAGTTAACCAACAACAAACGTTGATGAAGTGTGGAGAAAAAGGAACACTTCTTGACTGTTAGTGGAAATGTAAACTGGTGTAACCACTGTGGAGATCAGTTTGGAGATTTTTCAAAAACTAGGACTCAGGTCTCACTTGATGCAGTTATTTTCCTGCTAGTTAAATACACACACAAAAAAATTAAAAGATTCATATCACAGTGAAATATAGGCACCCCTGTTTATAGCAGCTCAGTTTGTGATAGCCAAATCTTGGGAAAAAACTCAAATCCCATCAACTGGAGACTGGATGAAGAAGATGTGTTTTTTTTTTTTAAATAAAATGAGTATTACTCTGCCATATAGAATTGATATTTTTTATTCTATATAGAAACAGAGATCTAGGAACTTAAATCCTTAGCAATTGTGCAGCTTCCAGAAATTTATATTTTCTTTTGCTGAAAAATTAATGAGGACATAAAGCCAGAATACACTAGTGTGCTTTACCAGAAAGGTTTTTTTTTTTTTTCCTACTGTTTCTTTACTTTATAGACTCGACCCTCTCCCCACCTACCTCCACCTCTCAGTAGCCAGAATTATCAGACACAACAGCTCTTTCCTTTTGACTTTTTATGTACCAGATCTCTTCACAGTTTGTATTCTTTTACCACCTGAATCCATTACATCTTTCCATATCCAACAAAACCTAATAAAGTTGAGAACTTCCTTACTTCAAATATCTGAAAATTCCCAGATTTTTCTTTGAAATTTTCAAATTCATGGTAGAGAAAGAAGATAAAAGCAGGAGGCACAAAGAGAGAAAGACAGAAGTATGGAGGGTGGAAGGCACCTGGGTCCAGGTCTTTTCAGTAACTTTAAAGTTCCAGTAAAGGTTGGGAACATTTTTACTCAGTAATCTCAGACACATAGCTTTGCTTTGAAGGCACTGTGATGACTACATATTTTTCCTCTTTCTGCCTAAAATGAGCAAATAATAACCAAGGAGATCAAATGAATAACAGTCAGTTAATAAGATAGCTTAATTTTTTTTCTATTCTCTGTGCTCTAAATTCCCATAAACAGAGCAGTGTAAGATGTTTACCCTGATCTTACTTTCTTCCCATTCATTTCACAATCAGAGCCTGAGGACACTACTTTTTCTTCAAATATTTATTTGTGCATTATTAATACATAACATCATAGCCTCCAACATTGAGTTTGTACCAGAATATGACACAACTTGATTCTCATTTTTTCCCATTCCCCACCTACCCTGCAGACACCACTCCCTAAATACATAAGTTTTGTTTCCTTTTTTATTACTTCACATTTTTGCTTCATATATTACCTTCTTATATTAGTCTCCTTTTTCTTTTCTCTCCTAGGAAACCACATCTCAAAGAGCATCCAATCTTTGTCAACAACCTGCCAAGAGTTGAAACTCTATTGTTCTTATCAGAAAACATCCAATTTCATTACTCTTTTGTGGATACTTAAAGATAACATAGGACTCTTAGGTTAAGAGGAAAATGCTTTATTATTTATGGGGAAAATAGTGACCAATGATTCATCTTGATGGCTTTCCTCAAGCTCCAATTCAAAACAGCCCACTGTGAATGTTTGAGAAAACAGGAAATGCTAATGTAGAAAAACAACACCAAATTTCTTCAGGTGTCCCCTTTTTAGTAAGTAGAAGAAGCCTGATGTTCTTCTGAGCATAGTCACTCATCCCTCAAGATCGCTAGATGGGGAAGAAATGGCCTGAGTAAATAACAGACAGACTTGGATTTTGGAATGTGTCAACAAAAATGTAAAAGGGAACTAGGGATTTTAGTCATTTTTCCTTCTCCCAACAGAGGGGGGAGGATAAATTCCTAACACAATGCTGTAACAAATGTAATCCATTTTGGCAAATTAGATCTAGGAAAAAAAAAGTAATGATAAGATTGCAAATAAGATGATGATGTGTATTCATAAAATACCAATAAAGATTTGAATTTAAAAAAAGATTGCAGATAAGACCTTTAGAAACAATATTTTGATACCCAGGATCATGAACACTTATCTTCAAAATGAATAGAAAATGTATAGATCCCAGAGTCATGGGTGAAAATTAAAAATGTATATCAGTGTTTGCCAAACTATGGTCTACAGGTCAGTTGCCTGCTTTTGTGGTACATATTCATTTACTTATTGCCTTTTTTTTTTTTTCTTGAGTTATGTATACTTAGTTGAAAAAGTGACAATGTTATGGGCACACAAGCTAGAGTTTAATGTGTAATAAAAGAGAAAGTCAGCACAAAAACTAGGAACATCAAAATTATGGCTGGAGCCAAATTTGAGGAAGCCTGGACTCAGAATGTGATATGCAAGCAAAGATGTGATATTTAGGCCTGTAAGATGAACTTCAACTTGAGGTCATACTGAAGTTGGCACTAATTGGCCCAGTAAACCCAGGTTGATATCAAGTACATAGCTGGGTGTCAAGAGACCTGTACCCGTACTCCCCTCTCTTCCAAAATGAATTTGTTGTTTCTGTGTACCTTTGAGAAGTGACTAATTTCCCTGGTGATCAATATCTACAAGTGGCTCTGCCTGTCCTCTCATAGGCTGATGGGAGCGTGAGCCATGTTGTACCTCCCATCACGATTTAGTTGTTTAAGTTAGCCCAGAGAAAGGTCCTAGGTGGCAACCCCGTTGGGGGCCCTTCCTGTCACTCAGGAGTTTTCTCTCAATAAACTTTTTCTACTCTTAACTGCCCTTGTCCCTAGAAATCCATTATTTGAAATTTTGGGAACATAAACTTAACATATCTGGCATCTAATAGATTTGGAGTTATATTTTTCTTTTGTCAGCAGTCAGCCTACAAATCTAGATTACATACTGTCTATGTACTTGGCTTTTTAAGTAAAGCTGGCTTATGGAGCACATCCACATATGTAATGGAAAGACTAAATATCATATAATTCTTCATAATTTTCCAAATCATCTTAAAGTCTACAAAATATATATTTTTTAAAATTACATAGAGAAAAAGTCTAAAAGTGTTAATAAGTTGGTTTGATACTAAAGATTAAATGTACAATTTATATTGTAACAGGAATGAGCTTAATTAAAACAACTTATTTCTCATTTATTGATGTTTTTCACTTACATTGTTGACTTTGACCTTAGCCTAGCATCAGGCACCTTTCAAGCTGCTTATGTTAGCAGATCATACATTTTCAAATCATCTCATACAATTTATTTCAGAAATGGAACTTACTGCTATACTGAAAGATATAAGTGACTAAACTACCAACATTTTGGTCATCTTCACTGATTTTTAAACTCATAATCTTAAAACCACAGCATCAGTATTACATTTTAAACAATATAGAGTTGATATATTTAAAGGAAGAAGAGCTTATTAGTTTAGTTAATAATGGGGTTGTAATTTTATCTTAGTTGTGACTGGTAAGTGAAGTTAGTATATACACAAAATGCTTAATTTAACATAATATGTCATGTGATTTAGAGTATGTCAACTCTTAGAAATAAAGCTAATCAGAAAAGTATTTTCTATCTGGAGTTTAAATATTAGTATTATATTCATTAAAGGAAACAGCTAGTTATCATTTTTATTTATACTTTATTGTATTCTGAATTTTTCACTGTAAAGACATCACAAAATTTTTAAGGATTATTCTTTCTCCAAATTTTCTCAATCACAGACTATGCTTCCTCAGAAATTTGGAAACAACAATTATTTGTAGTTATTATAAGTGGAAAATTTCATATTCTTTTTTAATGACTAAAAGGCCCCAAAGGATTGTATGTTCTGACCTACTATGTATTTTCTTGATGAGCCAAATAAATCTTGTTGCATAGTGAAGCTACAAGTTCTCTTTAGGGAAATCCCCATCTGTTATTGTGTCCTTACATAATGTTGCAGAGAATTTTAAAATTAATATCCACAGGAAATAATCATATGCCCAATGACATTATTAAACCATTCCAGTTTCAACAGTTTTCTACACAGCACCACATTTCACACATACAATTTTTAAGCAAATTTCACATTTGATTACATTGATATTTTGAAATGAATCAACTAATCCTCAGAAAGATGATATCTGGCAGCAGATTTACATTCTTCTCTATTCAAGTTTATTTAGCCATAGCTTTGCTCTCTACAAAGTACTCCTGAAATGTACAATTACTTTTTAAATGAAAAGAGTTGTATTAAAATACACATTCTCAGTGATTCCCAACAAAATATTCCTCCTTATCTCAAATACATTTATCCCATCATTCTTATCACTTTCTTGGGCAGTTCTAGGAGTCATCTTTCATCAGTGGGTTTACATGATGTGATTAGAAAATGCTGTGAATAATGCTGCCAACTATCATTTAAAGGAAAGAAACATTTATAAAAATCACGTTATATCTTCATCCACCTTATTAACCTATTTGGCACCATCAGTCTTTTGGCTCTTAGACAAAAACGAAATAGTCTTGAAACATGGACATTTTGAGTCCATTCAGGATGTTGAAGTCTCCATGACAACACAACTAAGACAGTCATAAAAAAAAAAAACTTGCAGAACTGTTTTGAAAAATGCTGAAAGAGATAGGATGAGTATACTTCGATTAAAAGTGAGTATTCTGATGAAGATTCTGCAGTTGTGTTTTATTCTGTAATTTTTTAAAGTTTATATATTCATCATTTATTTTAATTTACATCTTTATGGGAAAATTGTTAAGGGCATACCTTAGAAAAGAAATTCTCAGAATTATATCACTTATTTTTTATTTACTATTTAATACATACACAGCATTTAATGTATAATTTATGTAATTCTGCATAGTGACATCTTTTTTTTTTTTTTTTTTTTTAGGTTTTTTGAGACAGGGTCTCGCTTTTGCGGTTCAGGCTGGCCCTGAGCTCAGCCTCAAATTCACATCACAATCCTCCTGCCTCTGCCTCCCGAGTGCTGGGATTACAGGCGTGAGCCACCACGCCCGGTACTGTGGTATGTGGTACTAGTTGCTGCTGGGTGTGGGTCTCCACACCCAGTATTGTTATGTGGTTACCGGGGAATCAAACCCGGGTCCCTGCGCTTGCAAGACAGGCGTCGGAACCACTGATCTAACTCCCCGGCCCTGCATAGTGACATCTTTGCACCTATGTTTAATGCAGCTCAGTTTGTGATAGCTATATCTTGGAAAGAACCAAAATGTCCACCAAATGGGGACTGAGTAAAGAAAATGTGATTCTTCCATAGAATGGAATATTATTCTGCCATTAAAAATGATAAGATTGAGGCACTCATACTCAAATGGTTGCACCTTCAAGACATTCTCATAAGTGAAATAAATAGGTCACAGATGTGTAAATATTGTACCTTTTCTCTGGTATGAGAAAAGGAATATGTAAATCAGTTCTAGTATATATAGTATATATGGTGAAATAGAAAATATTTAAAAAGAAATGGGGTGTAGGGGTATGTAAAGAGTGGAAAAATAATGTGATGTAATAAAAAAGGAAAAACTTATGTATATAGGGAGCAGTAGTTTGTAGGATGAGTTAGAGAATGGGAAAATTAGAATCAAATCATGTCTATCATATATACTAGTACAGATTCTCAATACTGAAAGTGATTATGGTGTGTATATATAATGTACCAGAAAATGACTTTAAAAATATATTCAATGTGTATAAATGTCATGACACTACTTTTTTAATTCTTAATAGTGTTATTTTTCTTGTTACTCTAGTTATCCTATGTCATTTTTACCATTTCTGCAAAGAAGTAAACTATCATTAAGTTGATTTCTTATTATTTGTTTAATCCTTTATTTTGTTACTTAAGATTTAGTTTCCCCTACCTGTTCCACTGTTTTAAAGTGGAATATTATGTGACTCAAATATTTATTTCTTAATATAAGCATTATGACTTAAAATTTTCCTTTTTTTTTATTTCCTTAGATGAAGCTTATATCATGTTTATGTTTCACTTTCTTTCCAATCATGTGAAATTATTTTTAGAGTCATTTTTGATTAAATTCAGACTCCATGATTTATATTTAAAGTGTTTTATTTTACTTCAACATCATGGCGAGTTTCTTAAAATCTTTCCTACTGTTTTTATTTTGTTGGACTCCATTTTTATCATAGTACATATTTGGAACATCAGTCTATTACTTACAGACTACTGTATGTATGCAGCAGAAGGGTGTATATTCTGGTTTTACTGGGTCAAATGTACTGTACATGCATGTTAGGGTGAGTTTTATTCAATATTGTTCAACTAGAAGAGAGAAAAAATATTCAAGTTTGCAAAACAGATTGAAAGTTCCTAAAAGGTAGGGGAATTAAGGGCAAGAAGTAGGTGAAAAGAAAGAAGGTATGAAAAATACAGAAAAAGAAGATAAATCAGAACAAAATTTTGTAAATAGGGAGATGAGGAGGAATAAAAGCTAAAGGAGTAGGGGAAATAAACAAAAGTCAAGATGTATCATTTGAGTACACATTTCAAACGATGAATGAGATTATAAAATATACTAAAAATGTTCAGGTATTTTTCAAATTTTACTCTAATGATTCCTTTAAATTGTGAAGGTTGAGAAAATAATACTTCTGTCTGACAAAGTCACTAATATAATTTCATTTAATTTTCCCACTATGAAAGCTGAAGATTAGAAACAATCTATGGAACTGCTAGACATAAATGTTCCAACCATTTTGTCTTATTTTATTACTTCCTTTAATTTTCTTTTATTTATTTTAAAATACATTTACTATTTCAATTGGTTTCATGCCATGTCTTTTAACTTCTTTTATTTTATTTTATTTTTTTTACTATCAAATAAAAATTTAGTAACTTAAGCAGGATTTTTAAAAAATTTTTTAATCTTTATTAGTACATTACATATACACATCATGAGTGCACTCCATAGTGGGGATTTGTACCAGTATAAGACACAATTTGATTCTCATTTTTTCCCATAGCCCTACCCACCCTACCACCCCCCCATATACATAAAATTTGTTTCCTTACTTTTTTGTTACAATATCATCATTTTTCCCCCTTCACCCTATTTTACATTGAGCATTTTCTATTTCACAATATATAACATACAATTCATTCACATCTTTATTTTCTCATACCAGAAAAAAGATGTGATATGTACCTATCTGTGACCTATTTATTTCACTTATGAGGCTATCCTCAAGGTATGTTCATTTAAGTATAAATGACTCAAACTTATTATTTTTTATGGCAGAGTAATACTCCATTCTATAAAACAACCACAGGGGTTTTATCCAGTCTCCAGTTGATGGACACTTGGGTTGTTTCCAAGATGTAGCAATCACAAACTGAGCTACTATAAACATGGGTGCACATATGTCACTGTGATATGAGTCTTTTAATTTTTGTGTGTATATACCTAGCAGGGCAACACTTGGGTCAAATGGGACCTCCAACCCTAGCTTTTTGAGGAATCTCCAAACTGATCTCCATAGGGGTTGTACAAGTCTGCAGTCCCACCAACAGTGGAGAAGGGTTCCTTCTTCTCCGCTGCCTCGCCAACATTTGCTGTTGGCTGAATCTGAAATGGCAGCCATTCTATGTGGAGTGAGATGAAATCTCAATGTTGTTTTCATCTGCATCTCTCAAATGACTAATAATATTGAGCATTTCTTCATGTGCTTCTTAGCTGCTCTTACTTCTTCCTCTGAAAGGTATCTATTCATTTCAGATGCCCCTTTCTGAATTGGGTCATTAAATTTGGGTGGGCTGCTTTTTTTGAGCTCTTTATATATTCTAGATAGTAGCCCTTTGTCTGAGGAACAGCTGGTAAATATTTTTTTCCCCATATTGTTGGTTGCCTTTTTGCAATGTTGGTGGTTTCCTTTAAGCAAGAATATTATTGATGAGCATTTTTAAAGGATGGTCTTTCACTTTTGACACTGAATTTTATTTTAAAATCAAAAATCCTTGAAACAATCTCTTTATATATACTTCCATCTAATATAAGTGAATAGTTATATTATGGATAACTTTAATGATAGCTAAGTCAATATTATAAAATCACAAAAAACCAGTTACAGAGATATGAGTAATATTATAATGATTAAATGAGCTGATTCTGGGGCCAGAATTTGTGGATTTCAATAATATACATAAATTCAATATTTGAAGAAAAACACACGATATCATGCACCACTGTATTCTTATTTGCAGCATAGGAATCAGCAATAATATTAAGGAATTGAGGGGCTGGGATTTAGCTAAGTGGTTCCAGCACCTTTCTTGAAGTGCAAGTGCTGGATCCCTGGTAACCATATACAACAATGCCTGGAGTGGAGACTTATGCCCACCAGCCATCAGAACTACATACCACAGTGCCAGGCATGGTGTCTCATGCCTGTAATCCCAGGACTCAGGAAGCAGAGACAGGAAGATTACTATAAGTTCAAGGGTAAACTCAGAGTCAGCCTGAACTACAAATGCAAGACTTTGTCTCAAAAAAAAAAATGATGTATTATTATACAGCACTATATTTAAACCTCAAGTGACATACTAAATTCTAACACTTGTTGACTAACAATGACTCTCTAAATTGGACACACCTTTATTTTTAGCTGAAAAAAAGCCCATAGCACCCTTCACTTCCAATGAAATAATTTGAGAAGCAACACTGCCAGGGTAGAGTATTACTGTGTGAAAACTATCTCATGGTTGTGTACACTCCAGAATAGAAGGAAATAATACTGAAAATTCAAATTTATAGTACTTAGCTTATGAGAAAATAATAATATATTTCAGCCACCAAGAAAAGAGTTAATTTGAGTATTTCTGGCATAAAAGTTATCGCTGAGTGGGACTACCTCCATGCTTATTAGACAGAAAACATCAGTTCTTACTTTGATTTCAAAAATTTTAACTGACTCCATTAAGCACTATTGCTTCTTTTTATTACTTCAGTGACATCAAACATGAAAATCAGAAACGCAGAATAGGCTCTGTAGCAGCAGTAGACAATTCGATTTTTGGAAATCAATCCAGTGCTCCCGTCCTACGCCTGGAGAAAACAAATGTGCAGAACAATTAATCCATCCAACTGGAATTCATCATTAGAGTCTCAAGCAGCACTTGTTCTGTGCTGGCACAGAGCCACTAGTTCTAGCGTGCTGTCATGAGTTTGGAGACCTCTCAGTAGCAGTGCTGTTGTCCTGTGAGAAAATAGGCAGTAAGTGCCTCTCCTGTGATGTTCCAAAAGAGTAAAAGTGTCTCTTCCACTGGCATTACAAGAAGATCCAACTCTATTGTTTGTGTTAATTCTACCATAAAACTCTTAAGAACATAGCAGATAATCGCTTGTTAATATTCTAAATGTTTTTTCTCTATGCCATTAGGAGTGAATCACACCATGTTTAAGTTATCTTTCCACAGTGTGTACTGATATCAACACACTTTCCAATATGTATGGATAAGAGCAATGTACAAAAACTTTCAGCCAATAATTTTCTTTAGTGGCACAAAAATGTATCTACTGCTTTTTATTCTCCTAGTCATAAAGATTGCACTCCATTCTGACACAATTGTGTGAAATCTATTCTTTTTATGTATCACATTCAGAAACAAATTTTTTTAAGATGGTTTATTACAGTCAAATGCTTTCACATTTGCTATTGTAAGATACATTACAATATACTACCTGTCTTTCACTTACATATAAAGTTTGTAAGAATCTTAGGTATGTTTTATGTTTTTATGGTTGAGAGGAGAAAGCATTTTAGAATATTTTTCTAGATCATTTACTGTTCAGGCACTCCTTTATTATAAAGCATATCTATTTTATCTCCATTTTTCCTGTATTTTTCCTAATAGATCCCATATTAAGATATTTTTCTAAGATGTAAGAAATATATATTCATAGTGAGAATTCTCTGAATTCATAAACTTCTCTACATATCACAATTTTACAGGAGGATTATATCACCAACACTGTAAACTAATGATTAGTACTCCTGGTTCCATTTTAATTCTTACTATACCTTCTAACACATTATTCTGGAAAAACAAAGTATGCACACTGAAAAGATACAACTAAATGACTTTGGAAAAAAATAGGGATTTGTTCATTTGTTTGTGAATACACACTATCACTATAGTAGAAGAAAGCATGAGTTATGTAACAGCCTATTAATATATATTTATGGATATCTTAAAATGAAGTTGTAATATCTAAATATTGTTAAAATATTTTATTATAGTATGATATATATATATACATATATGTCTATAGAAACTTCAGAATTATTTAATAAATATTTATAAAGCAAAATACATCTACAACATAATTTTTAAATGTTTCAAACTCTGCAGTGTTCTGTCCTCTCCAATAACCTAAAAGCACAAAAGTCATTATGTTTCCTTGATGCTAGTGGTATATACTATCCATATTTTGCCCTTTGTACCTGCAACATTATAAGCTGAAACTTGGTCAACAGGAATGCTTATATATGATTATTAGTCTAAATCACAGCAGAGGATCATCATTAAAAGGACAAGCTGTTAACCATTCTACCTTGAATGACACCTTTCCTAGTAAGAATTTCTTAGGAGTCAGATGAGTGCAAACTTCTGTCTCCCAACAAAAAGATTATGGCTGCTTCTTTCAGGAGGAAAAGTTTTGAGAAAAAAAAATGATTTGGGATTTAAGAGTTCCACTTAAAATCTTTTTTTTGTGGTTCAGGCTGGCCCTCAGCTCAGCCTCAAACTCACATCACAATCCTCCTGCCTCTGCCTCCCGAGTGCTGGGATGACAGGCATGAGCCACCACGCCCGGCACTGTGGTATGTGGTACTGGTTGCTGCTGGGTGTGGGTCTCCACACCCAGTACTGTTATGTGGTTACCGGGGAATCGAACCTGGGTCCTTGAGCTTGCAAGACAGGCGCCGGAACCACTGAGCTAACTCCCCGGCCCTCCACTTAAAATCTTTTAACCACAACTCACACGTAATTTTCTCTATTTGAAATGTTTATAAAAGATCAACTGAAGTTGTTAGTTTCCTTCTTTCTTAATTCATGTACCAGTCTGCTTAAAATTAATTATGTGTTTATTATGTTTTTCAGTTATATTTTACAATTTTTTGATTATCTGATCTTGTATGCATGCATCTTCCTCAGCTCCCCATTTCTGAGGATTTTGAGTACACTAAAAACATAAATGAGTAAATTTCAAAAGAGGAAACTAGTAAGTTTTTTTGTTTTGTTTTGTTTTTTGGGTTTTTTTTTTGTTGTTGTTGTTGTTTTGTTTTGTTTTGTTTTTGTTTTTTGAATGAAAAATGGTCCTCTCCTGGCTTCAACACTTCTGTAAAGTGGAAAAAGTAAAAAATATACAAATTTCCAGTTTTTAAATTTTTTATAGATAAGAGAGTGTGGTGGTGAGTTTCGAGTGTCTCTTTTAGTTGGTATTGATTAGTCCTAGTATATTGTACTTTTAGCAGAGGCCATGGATGTTAAACAAAAACGGGGACCTAAGGCAGAGCTGCAAGTCTGGCTAGGGCAAGTGAATCGTGTGCCTGTCTCCTGAGCCTAAAGGTTGAGACTGTCTCCCTGCAGATTCGGAGACCTTTAGGGGCTCGAGCACACTCGCTCCCACGCCTTGAACCTTGTCAGCGGCCATCTTGACAGCCCCACCTCTCTTGTCTCTCACCCATTGACTCACCTTCCCCCATAGCTAATGCCATATGGACCACCCACTCACAAAGTTCTCTTTTTGGGCAAAACCCTAGGTCAAACCTATAGACCCTTTCTTCCTTTTAGCCTTCACCCCACCCTGTGACCTTTTGCTATATACGTGACACTTAAGCCTGAATAAATCGGAAGTTCCAGAAACATTCCCCAGGGTCTATGGCTGACTCAGTGCGTCACCCTCTCTGGCCGGGAAAACCTCATACAGACAAAAACCAACACCAATAGTTTACAATCTCCTTACATCTACATATACTAACTCCAAATCTTCAATATTTCATTAACAATGTGCCTGTATCATTGGGAAATATGTAAACATTCTTCATTATTGTAATTATTTTATTAAGAATATTTTATCATTATTAATAGATAATTCACATAGATTTTTATAAATTATGGCCATTTATTCCCAGTTGTCCCAAAAATTTGTTTAGTACATTAAATTTCAATGTGTATTCCTTGGAGCAGCAAGGAATATAACTTTGGAATGTTTTATATGCAAATTACATGACCATAACAAAATCTCCTCAGTAAATCCAATTATATATCTCAATTGCATTAAGCTTATTTTGTACTAAATTCAAATAGTTATCTTTTTTATTTTTTATTTTTTTACTTTCTTTGTTTTGTGAGCATATCACATAGAAGAATAACCTCTCTTAGTCTTTGCTGACTGCCCTGTTTTAAGACATATTCTCTATCAGTCTAGCCAGAGATGTGTGATACTCCTAAATTATTTATGTGCCCAACCTGCTATCTTTTTCCTAATGAGAAACAAAACTTTGAGGGTGAAGTTGTGCACTGCCTTGAGAGGAAGGAGCTGGAGAGGATGGGATTTGGAATGTATTTTTTTCTTTCCTTGGAAAGAAAGTGAAAGCTCCAGTTCATTTCTTTCACATTCCATCTTTTAGCAAATGACTATGTCTGTACTCTTGATCAAATCACTTGTTTTGATGCTGGTTGACTGCAATGCGAGAATTCACTATTTTGTTTTCTATGATCTGTAAGACTCATAAGTCTTCATTCCTTTCTGAAACTAGCTGATTTAGAACAGACTCTTGGCTGGAAGTTGCAGTATCTGGGACACTCTGTGCCTGTAGAAAGTCGTGTGAGATGTGGAAGATCTATATTTATTGCTGGAGCAAGCTAAGGAAGGAAGCATGGATTATGGACCTGCGTGTTTAGTGAAACATTAAAAACTCTCATACATTCTAGAATTAACACTGTGAGCCTAGTACAGGTAGCAAAATTGACACCCCACAATCAAGGCCAGTCCTCCTTCCACTACTGTAAGAGAAATTAAAAATGTTAAATATCCAGGAAAATATATAATTAATATATACATATAAAATTTGAAATAATTTTGGAAGAAATATAAAAACAAACTTGCTAGCTTTCAAACATAATTTCATTAAATGAGAACAATATACCATAATATAATTTTCACTGCTCATGTCACACAAACAAATTTATAAACTAATTTTATTTTATCAACTAATATTTGAGAATGTAAAATTATTAATACAGAAAAAACAGGCAACGGGTAAGCAAGATATGAAATAAGTTGTTCCTAGTCACATTATTTAACAAGAAAATTCAATTTTTAACATATTGTTAAGAATATAAAACAAGAGGAAAAAATAACTAGAGGTTCTTAAAATGAATACAAACACAGTTAAGAAAGTTAAAATAAGTAGTGGACACTAAGTAATTAGTAATATATATTAATTTCTAAGAGTTATTGATTTATTCATTGAAGCATTGGCTATGATAACTGGGCTTTTTTTCTCCATTACTTCTTTAATTTGTGGTTCATCACAGAAAAATGATCTCATTTTTCCAAAGAAAACAAGAGAAACCAGACTGTTTTCTGTGTGTTCAGGCTCAAAATCTGACATCATTTCATTATGTTTTATTGATCACAGTTATTCCTAAAGATATTTCATATCAAAAGATAGAAAATGAACTGAATATGGTGTCACACGTCTGTATTCCCAGCCTTACAGAGACTGAGGCAAGAGGAAGCTTTAGTAGTCTGTGTCAACCTGGGCTACATAGTGAGTTCAAGGACATTTTGAACTACATAGCAAGTTCCTGTCTCAAAGAACAAAACACAAAACAAACAAAAAAGTGAAAAATAGATCGAGTCAATTTAAGAAAAAAAATAATAGAATTTGTGACTATTTGTCATGATATTTTAATATGTATAATATGTACGTATAATCAAATATGTAAATATTTGTTCTATCATATGCCTACCAGAAGAGTGTTATAATAAAAATTAATAATAAGAGGTTAGTTTGTCATTTATAGGGTTTAGATTAATTGTGCTAATTTAAAATATTCCAATTGAAGATTATTTTATATTTTTGAATGAAGTCAAGAAGAATATTTGAATCATATGTTATTTGGCCAATCCTATAAACATTACAAAGATACATAGTAAGCTTCAATTTAGTTGGACTGTCTATACAAACAAAGCCTGAATGAATAATTATCTTTCAGATGTGCTTTTTAAAAAGAAACAATACATACTTCTTGGTAAACTTCATAGTCAAAATAAAGAGCAAAGTGTCATTTTGAAAAGATAATTCAAGTGTAAATTCTTTTTTTTTTTTTTTTTTTTAGGTTTTTTGAGACAGGGTTTCGCTTTGTGGTTCAGGCTGGCCCTGAGCTCAGCCTCAAACCCACATCACAGCAATCCTCCTGCCTCTGCCTCCTGAGTGCTGGGATTACAGGCGTGAGCCACCACGCCCGGCACTGTGGTATGTGGTACTGGTTGCTGCTGGGCGTGAGTCTCCATGCCCAGTATGGTATGTGGTTACCAGGGAATCTAACCCGGGCCCTTGCGCTTGCAACACAGGCGCTGGAATCACTGAGCTAACTCCCTGGCCCTCAAGTGTAAACTCTTAAAGTGAGAGCTTTCTATAATTTCTCTTGTCTTTTGAGTTTCTTATTTTGTCAAATATGTACACTATGGCTTAGCTGATGAAAAATATGCACAGCTATATGAAGGTGTGTATTTGTGTGTGTGTGTGTGTGTGTGTGTGTGTGTGTGTGTGTGTGTGTGTGTAAATGGGCTAATCCATGGATACAGGGAAAATCTATTGCAAAAGAACAAGCTAAAATAATAGCAATAAACACATTTCTTAAAAATGAAGGAATTCTTAATGGTAGATTAGTTATTTTAAAGCTATTATAGGATAACAACTAGAATTATTTCTCAGATGTAAAGGAGGTATCTTCTCATGTTAATGTGTTTTTTCTTATATTAGTTTTTAACAGTTAGGCAATATAGAAATGCCATTTTATATAATAATTATATCAACTGAATATAAACTTAGAGGATGTGGGGACATTTTAGGTTTAAGTCATATTAAATGTGTTTTTTTTGTTTGTTTTATTAAAAATTATTTATGATACATGAAGATTGCATTCATCTTAAGGAGTAGGTTCATGTACGTAACACAACGTGATTGGTTTTTAAATCCCCTTTCCACTAATATGCCTCTTTTCTCTCAGTCTCTCCTCATTTCATTCATCTTATTATCTTTATTTATTGATTATGACGTGAAGCATGTAAGTTTATTGTGGACATTTGGTAACTAATGTCACTGAATAATCCAAGATTATTTTTCTTCCTTTACCTTTCTTGCTCCTCCTTATCCCCTGGTCCATGTCTCATTTGCAAAAAATATTTCTCCTTAGCTTGTTTCTCTCTATCTAAATTTTACTTATCTCTTCATTTTTAGTTTGCTTTATTAAAATGAAAGATATCACATGTTTTTAAGTTTATGTGTATTGACTTATTTCACTTAACTTTGTATTTTTCAGGTGTGTTACTTATTCCTAAAATTACCTCAACTTTTTTCCTTTTCATAGGTAGGCACTATTCTATTATTCCACATACTCTTTATCTACTCATTAACTGATGTGGATTCAGGTCATTTCCAAGATTTAGAGGTTGTGGTTTTGCTGCTCTAAACACTGGTATGCACACATCACTATTATATGATGCTATTAGATGATTTGGGGAGATTATAGAAGAATATCTGGGTCAAATGGAATTTCTAATTTTAGTCTTTGTGAAATTTTTACACTAATTGACACTCCAAGCAATAATGCAGAAGGTTCCTTTTTCACTGCTTCCAGCCAGCATTCTTTGATTCATTCTTTGATTTCTTGATGATCACCATTCTTTCTGGTTCAAAATGACATTTTAGCATTGTTTTAATCTATGCTTCT